>JANHFX010017492.1:0-11634 GCA_027560015.1 Chloroceryle amazona | reverse complement strand
AGGAGGGCCATGAAGATGATCAGGGGGCTGGAACACCTCTCCTATGAGGACAGGCTGAGGGAGCTGGGATTGTTCAGCCTTGAGAAGGCTCTGGGGAGTCCTAATAGCCACCTTCCAGTACCTGATGGGAACTTATAAAAGACTGGAGAGGGCCTGTTTACAAAGGCCTGGAGTGAAAGGATGAGGGGCAATGGTTTAAAATTAGAAAGGAGTGGATTTAGATTAGAAAGAACGAGGAAGTTCTTCACCATGAGAGTGGTGGAGCACTGGTTATAGGTTGCCCAAGGAGGTGGTTGAGGCCCCATCCCTGAAGACATTCAAGGTGGGGCTTGAAGGATCTCTGAGCAACCTGCTGTAGTTGAAGATGTCCCTGCTGTCAGCAGGGGGGTTGTGCTAGATGACCTCTACAGGTCCCTTCCAGCACAGACATTTCTATGTTTCAATAGTGGAGACCAGATGAAGGATGAAATGCTTGTTCCATAGTCAGCCTGGAGGTCTCCATGTGTGTGGGGTTAGAAATGCCTTGTCTCCCTTCTTCAGAAGGGTAAAGAGCCCCTTATTGTCCCCTTTTCTGGATGCTTGACCATATTGCCATAAGTATGCCTGTTGATGTAAAATATGTACCTGTGGTAGGGAGAGGGTGAGGTCCTGATTTGCCCTGTGTCCTGAACCATATGGGCCACCGCATATTGTGCAGCATGTCTTCTGCTGCCTACCAGGGTAGTGCTGAAGCTCTCAGGGATCTTCATGCTCATTTCAGCTGAGAGCACCTACCCTTCAGAGTACACCTCCATTCTTCACCACTGTCCAAAAACTCATTGTTTACATGCTGTGGACTGGGAAATACAGCGTCATGTTCCTTCATATGTAATACTACAGAAGACTATGTTGGTGGTTTTACAAGTCATGAAAACAGCTGTTAACAGCTGCTTTTTTGGTCAGTGTATTTGGAATTCTTCCCTTGTGATTCACTCTAGAAACTGCAGGCATGTGGATCATGGCCTATGCAGATACTGCCCTGAAGTTAGCTCCCTGCTTCCCCTCACCTGTCACGGGTTTCAATTTGGAGGCAGTAACCTAATAATAAGGGAATCAGAAAAACAGAAATAAAAAGTAAAGTAGAATGGGTTTATACTAAGATTGTTTCCCCTCACCTCAGTTTTATGGTTGATATTAGTGATTCACAGCAATGAGTACAAGGATCAACAACTGGGTGGCTCTCTAAGTGAAGAAGGGAGTGTTTGGGTTGGCTGCAGCCTGGGGACACAGTTGAAAACCAGACCTAAGTCTGCAGCAAGTGTCATTCTCTGTGACTCTTGGGTTATTCTTACGCAATTTATTTTGGGCAACTGGATCTGGTGGAGGTTGCAACAGCAAGGATCTAGTGGAGAGGTATTGACATTGACTGATTTTCTTATTGCACACATTTCCATCAGGGAGGGACACCCAGGCTGCTCTGCGTAGTCTGATGGAGGTGTTTACATCTGCCCAACGATACCTTGGTGATGTGTTTAAAGTTTGGTGAGAGGAATCCAGTCCTGGATTTTCCTCTTGATCTTCTGGTGCAGATTCAGAAGCACTCTGGCAATACTTATGCTACCCACTGTGATTGCTGCAGCTGTGATCAGAAGTTTCTGCTTCCTGGGGCTCTTCATCTGCTCTTTATTCCAGTTCTGACTTCTGTTGAAAAGTGAGATGAGAGCTGGAGTATGTGTACTTAGGCATGCAAGGAGTTTGGGTTTGGAATGATGAATGCCACCAATAGAAGTGCTCACCGGGAGGTTTTTTATTTTACACTGATTAAAATCTACTACAGAGAAGCAGGTTCCACATAAAGTGTTTTGGTTCTGTGGCTGATACCAGGTTTGCAGATCATTCGTGTCATTTATGCTATATATCAAAGGACCTGAATTCCTGCTGACTGGAACTGGTGAGCTGGTTAACCAGATCCCTATGCACCAGTTTCCAGACAGACTTGAATGTATAACAGCATTTCCCCAAAGTCCCAGGAGCCTTGAGCTATGTACTTCTTGTCTGCTTTGGAACAGAAGGAGCTGAACAATAAATCCCGGAGTACAGCTTTGCTAGAATTCGGGGACAAAAGGATTTTTGGAGGTTATTTGGGCCCAATTTGACTTCCCAAATTAATTGCTCTGCTGTTGGCCTGAAGGAACACTGGCCCATCAGTGTTTCTGCAGGAGTAGTGCTTCCTGGAAGGCTTTATATTATAGGCATTAGCTGGTTCTGTCTATTTTCTCCCTTTCTTCTTTTTTTTTGTCTTCTTTTTTTTTTTTTTTTTTTTTTAGAAGGGAATTTATGATTTGCCAAGTTCATTTCTTTAGAACAAATGGGTATAAATCCAGCTGTAAATGATGGCTTGTTCCACATCTTGTTCTGCATGGGGCAAGATTGCTATAGCCAATAACTACATAGCCAAGGTCTGCTGTAAATTCCCTTGCCACGCAGATTTATGTCAGCTCGGAAAAATGCAGCTCTGGGTGAATATGCCTGAAAAATTTAGTGTTGAAGAGGCAGGTCTTAAAGGGGGATTAACAACTTTCTCCCCATGAGCTGCTTTGCAAACTCAGTGAATTTGCTGATCCACTGCCGTTCTGTGTCCCAAGTACTGGGTTGTTCCTGATCATGAAGTGGGGAAAAGGATGGGAGACCTCTACTGCTCTTGGCCCTTATGTATTTTTTGTCACGCCTGGGAGAAGGTTGGGGAGAAGTTGCAGAATCCTGCTAACAGAGGATGCAACAAATAGATACCTTCAGGGTTTTGTATGGAGCTTTCTGTCATTCCCCTCACCAGTTCTGAGAGATCACCATAAATTTTTCATGCTGGCAGATGTCAGAACAGAAGCAAGTTAGATCTGTCTCTTATCACACTGACTACCCATAGAGAGAGGTTCAAGCAAACAAGGCAGGATATATTTTAGTTGGTTCTACTCCTTTTTATTGACATTTGCAAAAATTCAAACAGGCAACCAAATCACAAATATTTCCAACATTTAGGACTTTAGTGGAGGAAAGAAGGACCTACTGGAAAATGTATGAGCAAAACCTTCCCATATGTTTTAGAATTGTCTGCCTTTAAGTGCCAAATGACAACCCCATCCCCCTAGAACTCTAAAGGATTATGTAATGCTCCTAGCTTAGAGTAAGCATAACATCCTGCACCATTGCTCCACTGAGTTTCACAAGCTAAAAGGCCAGCTATTGCTCCAAGACTTTGTGTTGACACGTGTCAGATTCTGAGTTTTAGATGAGACTTCCTCATCCGTCACATTTAATGATCCATGCAAAGATGCAAGCTGGTTAGAAAATTCCTTCATCACTTCATGTACAAACAAAAAAATAAACCAAGCAACCCCTATCTCCAAGACCAAAATTCTACCTACAAACAAATTTGCTTCCAAATAATGCCTGAATCATTTAGTTAGCTTAACCATGACATTGGCTTGGACATCCCCAGCTGAAGGCCACATAGTCATTAGTTGTGACCTGGGACCCTAGTCCCACTTGAGGGAGCCACTTTACAGGGCATCTACACATGGTGTCAAATCAGCAAATCAAACCCATTTGCAATGGGACAAAGACATAGCTTTTGGTCTCTGTCATCTGCCTTACCCTGTCCTCTGCCATGAAGGAAATGACATTCACATGGCCACTGTCTGATGCCAGGGCCTGGAGTCAGGCCAGCAGCCCTAGTAGCTTTCAGAGGAACCAGCCCTCTGCAAGAGTGGAAGGGAAATCTCCGTCTAGGCATTAAGGCAGCAAAATGGGGAACCCAGTGTAAATGAGAGTGAGGAGAAGCAGATTCTTCTTCTGCTCATATTGCAAATGCTTGGCTGCCTGTCCTGTGGCCAACAGGTTTAGCTATTCTGTAGTGCAGATAATTAAAGCGGAGTTAATGAGAAATGAGCTGCCTGATGCCTTGTTTTCTCTACCAGCCATTAAAAGCTCCTCCTGTCTTTAGGTCTCTCAAGGCATCCAAAGTAATCGTTGGCTAAATTTGTTATTGACTTAAGCTTTGCTGTTTCCAAATGCACAGGGTATTTGAAACCCTGAAATTAAAAGGCAAATAGTGCTTAGAGTTTTCTTAAGATTCCTAAAAATCAAGCAAATATCAGTTCCTGTTCACCCACTGAAAACCCAAGTGTTCCCTTCAAAATCTATGTCAATAACAATATTAACGATGAATTAACATTTTGTGCTCCTTTGAGATCTCCAGATTTCAGGGCATTTCTTTCAAAGCAGCCGCTGTGAGGTAGCTCGGTGGGGAGGAACGGCAAGTGTGAAACAGCATCTGCCAGTACTGCAAGAGTGTGAGGCAAAAAGTGAAGTGTCTGTTTAAAAAGGTGAATGAGAAGAGTGTAATTACTAAAGCAGAAGCTTAATTAGGATAGCAGGATCAATTCTCTACTGTACGCTTGCAAGAAGATCACTTGGGACTTCCTTTTCCTGTCTCTGCTGAAAACCACTTTGGGATTTGGCTCTGTAGTGGGTCACAGAGCAGTGGGTTGCCTGCTTTACTGGTGCCACTCCTGGTGACACTGCAAGGTATTGTAGCACATCCTATCTGTCTTCTGCCTCCAAGAAAAGCTTTGCTTGGCTTGTCAAAACTGTAAGACCGGAGGCTTGCAGCCTGATTCAGGCAACAGTCTATGAAGTAAAACAAGACACCATATCAACAACAGGCAGCATAGGAAAAATGAAAATACGTGAGACAGTCAAGTACTGGGAAATCAGTTAGTTTTCCAGTCTCTCTGCCAAGATCTGATTTCACAGATGTTACAAAAGCCTCTGAGAACGAATGGTGTTGGCACTGAGCAGCAATTCTCTCTTATAAGAATAACTTGAAGTCTTGCCCATAGATCCCAACAGGTAGCTTAAAGATTTAACACCAGCTTATCATTAAAATATTGAAGGATGTGTGGACTTTTGAGTCTTCTCACCCTTTTCCTTAGGGAAGAGAGTGGTTCATTTCTGCAAAGCTCTGGGACACCAAAGCTTTTTACTGCTTACATGTGATTTCAATTTTGAGGGCCTTGGTGTGAAATGTTTAACCCAGCTCCTTGTACAGCAGTCCGGTTTGGATTTACAAATGTGAAACAAGAGCTTTTGTGTTTGAATTTAAAATCCTCCCAAGTAAGCTGGAAGGAAAGACGACGAAAAGGACTTAGAATCTGGCAGAAATTTATTTTACAAAATGCAGTTATCTCCACCGCCCACCCCCCCACCCCCCCCCTTTTTTTTTTCTTTTTTCCTTCTAAACTCAGAAGAGTGAGCAGAAGTAAATATTTCTCTTTCAGATAACACATTGCTGCTGCAAGCCTTTGCCCACCAAGTGCGTTACCTCAGTGGCCAGGCTCTGCTGGATGTCACAGACCATTTCTCAGGTATTGCCTGCTTCAGCTTATCTTCACTTCTAGGTCAAGAAGTCTTCAGAGGGAATGTTTAGAGGGGATGCCTCTGAACAGTTAGTGCAGTAGCTCATCAAACACCAGAAAGTCCTGCACTTGTCTCTCCTTCAAAACCCACATGATGGTATATCTGGCAGGGGTTTGCCTGTCTGCTACAGGCAATACGGGAGAGGAGGACAGTGCTTGGGCTCCAGTGCTGAGCTCTCACTAGGTTATCTCAGGACCGGCCTGCAGAAAAGAAAGGGGCTAAAAATAACCTGTCTGACTCCTCTCTTGGAAGGACAGTACAGTAAAGGTCGTGGGTGTCTATAAAGGGTCCCTTTTCTAAAACAAATGACCATCCTTAAGACTAAATTGTGGTAACTGGTATTTGAGGATCAGTTTGGTTTGTCATCACATGATTCTTGTTTTCCTGTTGGAAGATTTTGAGACTGCATCCTGCAGAGGCTGCAGGTCAGAGCATAAGTGAAAACTCAACACACAATTCACCAACAAGGATTTTGTGCAAGGCAGCATTTGGGGGCAGAGGAGCAGAAGGAGGCAGTTCAGCCCAACCCAGTGAGGCTCCCTGCCTGTGTTGCACATATGACATCGAACTCTGAGCATTTTGAAATGTATAAACAGCTTATTTCTATATCAGCAGTGTCTGACACACTGTAAATGCAGATGATAATTGATTTATAATCGTAGCTTGCTATGTGAGCCATAGCCGAGGAATGGAAAAAATGATAATCCAAATATATACTAGAGAAGACTGTTTATAGCCTTGCTTCAATTAGGACTAAATCCACTGCTAATTATGCCAGCATCTTTTAATCTAAGGTTTAATACACTTTGCTTCCTCATTATGAATCTCAAAAGGGCTTGTTTAGCCATAGTGAATGTAAAAGGGCCTTTAACGATAATTCGAATAAAGTAAATCTCCATAAACATAGAATTTAGTTTTACAGCTATTTTAATCTCTTTTTCAAATAAAGCATTTAAACATAAATTGGGACTGCTTTAGAGGGAGCAGATGTTCTCTCTGGGATTTAGTGGGAACAGACAGCTCTTCTGAAGCTCTGCAGTGACCGCTGTGTTTAATAGCATTTAAACTCAAATTAACTCCTATTTAAAAATAGGTACCATAACCCTTTTCCTGCTTACCAGGATGTTTTTTACGTACTTTTAGGAGCTGTTTAAGCGTTGATGACTGTTGCTAGATTAACAGCATAGAGAAAGTGAAGGTCCTTCCACAACAGAATAGTAAATGGTTACTGCATAGCATTTCCACTGAACAGAAAATAAGAACTCTTGTCTCCAGAGCATTAAGGATTTGATCTCTCAGCAAGATCTGCCATGCAAGGAGCCTACTGACAGTAGAGTTTTGTTTGTATTTAGCATAGCTTAGTTCAGAAAATGAGCTGTGAGCAGACTTGAGAGAATGAGAGGAAATGCTTGTTTATTGTTTACATTTCAACCCCCCCCCGTAAGATTTTTCCCTCTATATTCTCCTGTTTCAGGGAACATTGTGAGGGCCAATGCCATTAAAATTGTGAGATGCTCAAATGCCATGGCAATGGGGTGTGGGAAATTATCTAAGACATCCTGAAGTTTCTAACAGTTGCTCATTAGAAGCCACCAAGTATGAGGGGAAAAAAGCTCAAATTCTGCCAAAGGTATCAGCCAGTCACTGCTGTTTCTAATAAAACTGTCAGGCAGCACACACCTTTTGTGGGCTGGAGTTCTCAAGTATGGTACAATCCCACCGTGTGCTGCATGTCACTGAGCAAAGGGAACTGCCAGGTTAGACTTTTGGCATTTTTCAGCAGAGGTCACAAAAAAGTAATCATCCTTTTTGTTAGGAATCTTTCAGTTACCTCTCTAAGCGACATTTCATTATCTTCAGCGGATGGCTTAGATACCTTCTTAATGGAAAGAAACAGTGGTTTGCCATGTTTATAATTTGTAATGCAGAAGCGGATAACGAAATAATTTACAAAATGTGTATGATTCCCTTGGCTAAGTCTATCATAGATACAAAGACTCTGATTTGGAGAAATTAAGGTCTTCAGAGGCTGGTTGTTCTGTGCAGTGGATGATCAGCAGATGTTGCCCATTTCTGGGTCAGCGGGCTCTTTGTACTGGCTGATACTAGCCAGAAGAGGCTTCCAAGAACCAAAAGGAAAGGTAGGTGCTTGTTTGCATTAAGGTGGTGAAGTAGCTTGTCCCTCTCCCCCGGCAGTGCTTGTAACATCTGTTTATCCTCGGAACCCCAGAGCCATTGAGCGCTGGGCACTGCCTGCGCTCTGGTTCTTCTTGGGACACCGTGTCCCGCTTGCGCGAAGCAGCAACACCAGGGCTGTGGTCACCAAGCTTGCAGAGAGCCTCTACCAAGTGATGGGCTCCAGGCTGAAGGAGTGTGCCAGCAGCCAGTGTTTGGATGTGGCGAAAAAACTCTGGGAGATTTTGAAGCTGAACATGCGGTGAAGGCCTCATCTGCTGCAGGAAGCTGATGAAGAGGTGATGAGTGGGACAGGTGGGGTACAGCTGGCACTGGGTTTAGTCTCTGTCTTTGAAGAACAGGATTTGCCCTACAGAGCTGAAAGCTTATTTTGGTAGTACAGCAAGTAGCATATTGTATTTTGATGTAGGCTTTTATAAAATAATAAACTAGATTTAAAATAAAATTTGAAAAGGACTTCCTTTTATTTTCTTAAGTTTTCTATCTTGAGCTCATGTTCCCTATGAAGCTTGTTTAGATACCAAAGAAATAAAACCCCATGTGTAAATGCAATTTGTAACTCTAAAAAAAAATTATAGATATGCTTAGAAAGGAAGCAATGTGCATCTATATACATCTATATACTCCCTTACAAATTAAGAGATGGGCTTTGAAAGCACTGAGTCTGTAGGTGTTATTGGCTTGATTTGGTAAGCAGAGAATGAGAGAACAGGCCCTGGTAGCCCAGAGGACATGTGGTGGGGTTATCAGAGGATGTGCTGCTCACTGGATGTGTCAGTGTATGTCATAGGTGCCAAGTTACTGGGTGACGCCTTTACAAGCCTCTGTAAGTTGCTGGTGCAATAACAGACACCTGAGATGTCCAGGTCAAGCTCAGACCTCCAGACTCTTGACAGCAGAAATCTGCCCAGTTGCACTGAAATGTCCTTCCTATTTCAGAGGGTGTATCTTGTCTGTAGTCCTCTGTGCTCCCCTGTGCACTACACTGATGTGGCACTACACCAGTGCTGTCTGACCACCTCCCAGCACCTTTGGACACTCTTGTGGAGGTGCAGAAGAGCAGTTTGGGACAGGGGGCTGTACCAACTTGCAGGGGGTGCTGGGCGATACATGAGGTGCTGGGCAGCGAGTGGGCTGAGTGTGTCCTCCAGAAGCTGGGCAAAGGTAAGGAGTGGGCAGGTATTGTGCAACCATGTGTATATATATGTATATATATACATTCTCTAAATGTCTTTTTTTTCATCTTTTGAGAAGTGGTGGGTTTGTCTTGTATGTGGACCAGTAAAGCACTTCTGAACCTGAGATTCAGGAAACAGAGTGAGGAAGGAATGTGTCAGTCATCCACCATACAAAGGTTTGGAAGGACAAGGGGAGATGAGACAAGAGAGAAAGGGCTGAAAGCAGCAGATGTTGCTGCATCTCTATAGTCAGATATGAAAAGAGAGCAAACTGATATATAATTCATAGTTCATATAATATGTTCATATAAGTCTCGATATACTGGCAGAGTTTTTAAAGGAATTAAAATGCAAGTTTCAGGGAGAAGAAAAAATAGGACAATAATGACATGAAACACACTGTGTCCATCGAAGGTTGGAAGAGCCTTGACAGGTTCTTGACAGGTACAAGGACCTTGTATGAAGCTCAGAGGCCAAAGAATACTCCA
Source organism: Chloroceryle amazona (assembly GCA_027560015.1). Lineage (NCBI taxonomy): Eukaryota > Metazoa > Chordata > Aves > Coraciiformes > Cerylidae > Chloroceryle > Chloroceryle amazona. The sequence continues at coordinate 2,318 of JANHFX010017492.1, read as the reverse complement.
GGGAGATCTGCCCATCCCAGAGGTCTTGGGGTCTTATGTTTATTTGTTGCACTGTTTGGTATATCTAAAACTGTACAGGACTCCAATTTACCAGACACTATTGTTGCATTGGGTCACCTCTTAAGGAATCTCTTTTTAGTACAGTACTAAAGTGGTAAAAGCATTTATTAGACCCTTCAAAATGTTTTGTTCTCTTTTCTGTTGGTTTTATTTCCCAACCTGTGGTAGCAGGGAGCACTCAGAGCACTCTGTGTAGTCCTGGCATGTGATCTAGGACAAGGACCTGGCTATGAAACACTAGTGTCTCTGGGAATCCTGCAGAGCCTGGTGGAAACCATAGTCCTTGCAGATCTGCTAGTGCATTTTGGAGTTAGTATCTTGAGAATTTTTTCTAACAATTTGCCAGAAAGAGGAACAGCTTGGTAGCCTGCAGTTGTTTTGCAGGTATGTTTTGTTTCCTCTGCTTCAAAAGTTGTTCTTGCTGTTTCCCTCCTCTGCAGATCTCTCCTTCTAGAGCCCCATAAAGAGGAGAGTCACAGAATGGTTTGGGTTGGAAGGGACCTTAAAGATTATCTATTTCCAATGATCCAGCCATGGTCGGGGACACCTTCCACTAGATAAGGTTGCTCAAAGCCCCATCCAACCAGGCCTTGAAAACATCCAGTGATGGAGCATCCACAACCACCCTGGGCAATGTGTTCTACTGTCTCACCACCCTGATAGTGAAGAAAATACTGCCCTGCACAGCCTGCTTTTGCTGGGCTGAATAAAAGCTCTTTGGTTTTACTTTCACCTTGGCTGGGCTTGGGCCCTTGTGAATGTGGGGGGAAGTTTCTGCACTTATACAGATCATATGAGTTCTCCCAGAGCCTGTTTTTATGCATTTAGTTGTGGCACTTGCAAAGTAGGTTTAGAAAGGAACCCATGTAAGTGGATTCCTAACTCTCTATTGGCCTCGAGGGGTGCTTTTGCATATACTGTTCCCCACAGTAAATGAGAACAAAGTTTGTCTGCTGGTACCTATTTTTCCATGTAGATGTTTTAGTTTTTTAACTCTCCAGCTGAGACAGGTTCCCCATGAGAGGGACACTCCTACCACAGAGAGATCAAGTTGTGACTGTCTGCCTTGACAAGCAGAGAGCTTAATGAGTACTTGCTAATTCAGCCCAGGTGAGCTCTCCTGCCACATGGTTGCACAGATGCACTTCCCTCAAGTTATTAAGAGGCTATTAAGGCGGGGGTTTTTTTAGGATATAAACAAAAGGCAGAGAAGTGTTAGACCTTCTTCCAGCACTGGTAAGTGTAAACATATATAATTTTTCTAACTTTATTATAATTTTATTATATGAGTCTCAGCAGGGAGGAGACTGCAGGCTGTGCTTGCAGAGCCAGTTTAAGTCATTGAATTAGTGTATTTAATGGGCAGTGCATCTGCTAACCCACAGGAGTTAGTATAGCAAAAGAAATGTATGTCAATCTCATAGTTTGGCTTATTCTTACCCTACATCCTGACAGAGCCCCAGGACAGACCCTGGCTGTCTCAGATGGTACCTCTTGCCTGCTGAAGATAAGAGTTGTTTTCATTGAGGGAAAGTAGGGGATAAAAAGAACATTACTTCTACCATAAAGGAGTGAAGAAAGCTTATGTCCCCTACAGAATAGGAGAGTGGTCTTTGTGCCTTCTCCCTGTGCAAGGGAGCATTAGAGCTCTCAGGTTGTATGAGCTGAGAAACTGGTGCTATGTACTCTGAATCCCCTCTGCAAAATTCATCATTTTCTCAAATAGTCATTTTCTTCTCACCAAGAGTCAAAGCGCATGCTTGGTGGCAAGGCTCATCTACTTCTCAGAGTGCTTGTGCTATGCAAGTGTGTTAGCTGGACCCTGAGTCTCCCTGGGGAAATGCAACCACAACCCCCTGCAGGAATGTAAATGCAGGAAAGTGCCAAGAAGACTTTGGGTATGAGGATGGTATGGAAAAATGAATGACAAGTAGGGAGCATGGCCAGGGACAAAGGTCAAAGAAGGAAAGGTAGACCTGAATCACAGTGTGGAGGTTGAGGACTCCTGTTATATAAATAATGCTGGTGCTGTTGTGAGAAGTGGAACAGACAATTAAAGACCTGCACCTGAAGGAAGCTGGTTTTGCAGAGATACAGGGGAGTGTAATAAAGTGATTCTGGTAGAACTTGCTCTTGCCAAGGTTAAAGGTGGACTTGGGGATAGGTTGGCATTAAAGATGGCACTACAGAATTCTTGGTTCTTAAGGGTCCTAGAGACTGAAATTATTCTCTTTATCTAATGTTAGCAGTAGTGCTTT
>JANHFX010017490.1:0-10583 GCA_027560015.1 Chloroceryle amazona | reverse complement strand
GCCCCGTTCCACAGCCCGCTGGCTGACTCCAGCTCTGCCAGCACCGTCTGCCAGTCCCCCAGGCACAGGAAATAGTCACCCCCCTGGGCTGGTGGCTCGAGGTGCAGGGAGCCATCGGGGTGCAGGGCCAGCTCCCCAATGCCTGTCAGCCCGGCCCCCACCCGCAGCATCTCCTCTGTCTCCAGGATGCCCTTGGGCTTCTCCCCGCTCAAGTACTGGCCCAGCAGGTCACGAAAGCTGTGGGCTGGCTGCTGGAACCGCTCATACACTGTCTCCAGCGGCAGGCAGACGGCTCGCAGCGGGCTCTCCACGCTCACCTGTGTCACTGCCTCGGTGTCCACTGAGGCCAGCAAGAAGGGGACAGTGTAGACCTGCTCTGAGAGCACCCGCTCACTCTCGCTCCTGCAAGCAGAGAGTGCAGCACTGGGACAGGGACAAGGCGGAGGAACTCTATGCTCCTGAGGCTGAGCTGAGGGTAGGGACTACAGCCTTCAACTGAGCTGCTTTCTTCCTCTCAAGTAACCCCAGTGGATGGGGGTCTGGAGCCCCCCTCCAGGATGTGAGGCCACCCCTGCTGTCCCCTCTCACCACTCACCAGCTCCGAGCCAAGCTGTTCCAGATCAGCCGATGCTCTTTCAGAAGCAGCTTTTGGATCACGCCCTGCAGTCCCTCATGGTAATGGCTGGTCAGCACAGCCTTGGCTGGCAGCACTATGCCTAAGGACCAAGGGATGCATCACAGCCAAAGGAGCAGAGCCTAGCTACTGTCCCCGTTATGAGACCACAGGGTCGCCTTACCTTCCAGGGCAACATAAGGCAGGCACCTCCCATCAGCCGCAGACACCAGTGCTGGTAAATCATCATCAACTTGGAGCTTTGGGGCCTCCTGGAAGAGCAGGAACTGAGTGTGAACATAGGCAGGGTCAGATGGGCTGGCAGGTAGAGTGTAGCTAACGCATGGTTTTGTGGGGTTCTCAGGCACGATGTGACCTGTTTGGTCCTGGGCATCATGACATCAGTAGAGGATGCAGCAGGCTGCAGTCATCAGCCAAATGAAGGCTCTGGGATGGACAGTGTAGGGAAGCAGGGAAGGGACAGCGGGCAGGAGAAAGCATCTGAGGGACCGGGCTACCTGTATGCGTGCCATCACTCTGGCTTTCTTCTTGTACAGGTAGTAGAAGAGGCCAGTGAAGGCGAGGCTGGAGCCCAGACACAGCAGCTCCCCAGGTGTGATGGACGACGCATCCATGGTGCCAGGCTCGGGCAGCATGCCTGCAAGGGGAGCATCTTGCCTGGGGGACAGGGCGGTGTCAGCCCTGGGGCGGGGATGTCCCAGCGCCCCTGTCCCCAGGGCAGCGACAACACTCTACTGCCCCTGTCCCTAGGGCAGGGACGTCCCGCTGACCCTGTCCCCAGGGCGCTGCCGCCCTAGTTCCAGGCCCGCCCGTGACCCCGGCCGGATGCAGACCAGCTCCAGCACCCACAGGTGCCTGGCAGCCTCGTCCCGACCCCTTGCCCAGCTTGGGTCTAGAGGCGCCCATCTTGCCCTGCACCCAGGGTTGGTCCGAGGCCCAGCACCCAGGGTCCCACCTAGGCCCGGCACCCCCGATCCGGCCCAGCCCTCGGCTCCCGGCCTGGTCCCGCCGCTCACGCCGGCCCTGCCGCGCCGCTACCCCCGGTGCCCCCGAGGCCGGAGGCGCCCAGGCCCCAACCCTGGTCCCGCCGTGCTGCCTGCTGGGACGTGGAGTGCGGGCCGGCAACGCGGCGGCGGGGGGGCGTGGGCTCGGGACTACACCTCCCTGCGTGCCCCGCGCTGAGCAGTGGCTCCCATCGGGCCTTGCGCCTACACTAAAACTGCTGTCGGCTTTTAGGCGCCCCCTCTACTCCCCGTCGCTGCGTGTCCTGGGGCAGAGGCGGGGGCGGCGGACACGCAGCCCCCAGTGTGGGGCTGGGGCCGGGGCCCGGGCCCCGGCGGGGCAGGCCCCGGTCTGTGCCAGCCCCGCTCCTGCCGTCCCGCCACGCCAGCCTCATCCGGAGCCACCCTCAGTGTCTCCCACCAGTCCGCGACCCTGTGGCCGAGGGGTGACCCGTCCGCTCCCCGACCCTGCCCGGCGACTGCTGTTCTCCTCCCCCCGCGCCTGCTTCCTTCCCGCCGTCCCTCAAGACGTCCCATCTCCCTCTGCCCGCCCGCTGTCCCTAGGGATGTCTCGCTTCCCACTCGCGTCCCATGGGATCTCTCATCTCCCACGCGCCCCGGCACTTGAATCACCTCCCGCTCCGCATCCCACCTCTCGCCCCGTCGCCACGAAGGACTTGGAGCCGCCGGAGTAAGTGGAAACTGCTTTTAATCGTTAAATAAATTCGGCGACAGCTACCCACAGCCGAAGGCATCAGAATCCCCGCTGCCGCCCACTGGTCCCAGCAGAGGTGGATGGGGAAGCCAAGCTGGATTGGGAGGGGGCAAGAGAAGAGCGGAGCCAGGTGGCCCCCCAGTCTCCATCTCTGGCAGGTCGGGGGCTCAGCTCTGGTGCTCTCCCGGGGACCCCCTTAACCTGCCCACCTGGGAGGGCGCACGGTGCTGGGGGGGCTCAGCTGCGCCCGTCTTTAGCACGTCAGGGCTGGGGGGCAGAGCTGCGTTTTGGGGTGCTACGGCTTCTCTGCTGGCTGCGCTGGGCCCCAGGCTGCGGATGGGGGCGGCAGTGGGTGCCATGTGTGCTGGGGAGGGGGGAAGAGCAGGGGGAAGGTGGCAGGCGGTGTGTGCACAGGGGAGGATTGTGACGGGAGGGTGACACGAGGGATGGCCCTGCTCTCTGCCCGTGGGCCAGCTCCGGCGAGGGCTAGGAAGGGGGCGGGCACCGTGGACCATTGCCTCCTCTGTCCCTCACACCCTCCCGGTCCCTACCACACCTCACAGTGCTTGCCGGGGTTCATGGGGGAGCCCAGTGGGCAGCTGAAATGTTCAACAAAGTCCCGGGAGTTGCTGAGGGTGCCGATGACACGGTATTTGTCAGGGCTGTGGGGGTCAGTCACCAGCCCTTCGTGGGAGCTCTCGGGTGTCCGGACGGAGCACCACACCTGCCAGAGCAGGAGTGTCCTCAGGGACGGGGTCAGAGCTCCTGCTGGGCAGGATGGGGTGGTGGAGTCGCTCCGAGGGACTGGGGAGGGATAGGGAACCCACTGTCCCACTCTGCCCTACCTGCGCAAAGCCCACGAAGAAGAGCTGGTGGTTGGTGAGCCCCAGGGCTGGCAGGCGCTTCTCCTCCCCATTCTTCTGCAGCCACGACTTGTATGCCTGCAGGAGAGGTGCCCTGAAGCCCCAAGGAGGGACAGACAGACACGAGGATCTGTGGCCCCTCGGGATGGCAGCACTCACGTTGTAGGCTGCCTTGAGCCCGCCATTGTCAGCGATGTTCTCGCCTAGCGTCTGCCGGCCATTGACCTTCTCACGGTGCACGGTGTAGCGGCCGTACTGCTCCGTCATGCACGCTGTCCGGTTCTTGAAGGCCTCCAGGGAGGAGTTCTGCCACCATGGCCGCAGGTTGCCCTCCTTGTCGTACTCACGCCCTGTGGGACCGAGCCGTGGGATGGGACCAGGGGATATCAGCCCCCTACAGAGCTCCCGCTGCAGGGTGTCCTGAAGCAGGGTAGCGTGCAGTGGGAACCTAGGCAGTGGGTCCATGCCATGGGGAGGTAGTGTCCCCCAGCCTCTGCTCCAGGCAGACTCTGTCTGGGGCTCAGCTGTGCGCCTGGGTCTTCAGCCTTCCCCCCAGTCCATTCCTGCTGTCCCAAGCCAGATTTGTCACCCCAGATTCCCCCATTGACCCCTTCTCAGCTCTGGGGCTGCAGTGAAGGCGCAAAGCAGAGCAGATGCGAGAGTGACCCATCCCATGCCCCATGGGGAGGAGGATGAGGAGGGGGCCAGGACTGCAGACACTGTGTCCTCACCAAGCAGATGGAGCGAAAGCTGCACAGAGAAGCCGGGGGGAGGTATCGGCAGGTGCCACCTGGGGAGACAGGATGATAGTGGGGGGGTGGCCAGGGGGGCACGAGCACACATGATGCGATGGATGGCAAAGCAGGACCCCCATGTGCCTGCGGTACCCTCTCCCCATGCCAAGGGCCGGGGAGGGGGCAGGAAGGTTCTGGGGGGGCAGGGCTGATGCTGCCCATGGTCTCTCACCTTGGTCATCAAATGCATGGGTCAGCTCGTGCCCCATCACCACGCCAATGCCACCAAAATTAAGGGCTCTGTGGGGCCATGGGAGAGAGCCAGGTAAGTGTGGGGCAATGAAGCTGCTGCACCCCATCCACAGCCTGGCACCCCATCTGTGTCCTGGACACCCAGTGAGACTCTGCTCCAATTGTCATCCAGCTGGGAATGAGTCCTGATGAGTCCTGTTGGGGACACTGGTGGCCCTGTGGGGACTTTGCAGGCTGTCTTGGCTGCAGGATGTAAAGCCTTGAGGGACCCTCAAGCTCCCAGAGCTTTGCTTTGTGACTGGGGGGGGGGCTCTGTGGGATGCTGGCTCTGATCCAGCCTGTGCACTCCCCCCTCCCTCCCCCCACCCCCGGAGATTCCCCTCCTCCCTGTGCCAGGCTCACTTGGGGTGGTTGCGGGCGTAGAAGGGGGCCTGCAGGATACCAGCAGGGAAGACGATCCCATTCTTGGTGGGCAGGTAGTAGGCGTTGACAGTCTGTGGGGTCATGCTCCACCTGGGGCAGGGGACAGGCAGTGATGTGTGCCCTGGCACCCTCCTGTGCCGTCTCCCACTGTCAGTTCCCTGTGCTGTTCAGCCTGGGGCTGAAGCTGCTGCCCCAACCCTGACCAAGGGACACTGTCCCAGGGACAAGCCAGAGTCAGCTTGGGTGACCAACAAAGCTGGGCTACCCCAGGAAGGACCTGGTGAACCATTGCTACCCAGGACATGCTGGGGACAGTGCTGTGACACAATGCCCATGTGGAGATGGGACAGGGGACAGGTAGGACACTAGTATCACATCCTCTACCCCTCCCTGGACCCTCCCCCTTACTGGTCGCGGTTGGGGGGTTTCCGGAGCTGGTCAGCCATCACTTTGGCAGAGAAGTTGTAGAAGTTGAGCATGTTCTGAAAAAAGGAGTCCTCCGAGACCTCATACTGGTGAGGAAGAGGAGGGATGAGGAGGTGTCCCCTAGGGTGGCTCCTCCCACCCTGGCTAGGATGTGCTCGGTACCAAAATGGCTCCGCTCAACACCCTGTCCCAAATGGGGCCCCCAAATAGGGACATCACCTGACCATGAGGCCCTCCCCCACTGCTTGGCATGAGCAGGGACCAGACCCCCTCCCCACAAGTCAGGTGCCCCCCTACCCCATCATAGACATCATCCAGTTCCTTGTTGTCCAGAATGAAGTCTGGGAAGCCAATCATGTCATAGATGGCATCCGCCTGTGTGGGGAGAGACCCTGGCAGTGAGATGGGGAGGGACTTACCAGGACAGGGGGAGGTTTCCACCCACTGTCTGCCCTGGGGTCACCTTCTCCTTTGCAGCCTGCCTGGTCTTCTCATCCATCCAGTCCAGCTGGTCCAGGGACACCTCAAAAGCTGCCCGTATCTCACTGATCATCTCCTCAGCCTGGGGAGGGGAGGGAATGAAGCCCCCCATGCCTCCCACAGCCCCTTAGGCAGGGACAGTGGGGGCAGGATGTGACCTCCCTGAGGCTGGTGGTCCCATTTCACTGCTCCCCACCTTCCAGCCCTGGGATTTAGGAGGGAAAGGGATGCTTCTGTGGACAGTGATGGCGAGGGGATGGGTGCAGAAGCGTCCTTACAATGGCCTTGCTGTCCCGGTCAAAGGTGGCTTTGACGAAGAGAGAGCCCAGGGCAAAGCCCAATGTGTCATCTGTGTTGGAGATGCAGGTTTGCCAGCGGGGTGTGCAGGACTGCGGGAGTGAGATGGGGGTTCTGTGATGCCCCCAGCATCCTCCCTGCCCGCAGCCCAGCTCTGTCCCCTCCCCAGGGGGGCGATGCTCAGCAGCTAAACTCCCATCCCCGAAGATGATCCTTGGGTTCTCTCTGCAGCATCTGAAGCTCAGCTTCCTAAGGGCAGAGGTGGGCCTGGCTGCTTCCTGGCTGGTGGGTAGACGGGGGTGCTGGGGCCCCCTGTTACCTTCCTGGTGCCATAGAGTGTCTCCAGAAGCCTCTCCTGGGCTGTCTCAAAGCGCTGGTCCAGGCTGGAGGCTGTCTTCTGCACCAGGTTCCAGATTAGGTAGTTGTTCAAGATGCTGTGGGGGCAGAGAGACACCATGGCTCACCACAGTCCATGGGGATGCCCAGCCTCCAAGCCACCAAAGAACTCAAAACACACCCCTGCCATAAGCACACTCCGAAATGGGGCATGGCCGGGGGCTCATGGGCACCTCACCTCCTGTCGGTGCTGTTGATGAGGTCGGAAACCTGCTGGAGGTAGGTGTCCCCATACACAACCACAGGCTCCGTGTCTGCCAGCTCCAGCGGGGCCAGGGCATATGACAGATAATCCAGCCAGTCAATGGCGGGGGCCAGGGCCTGGAGGGGACACAGGGATGCAGTACCCCAGTGTTTGACACAGGTCTGCCCCGTCTTGCCTGGCACAGGAGGATCCCCCAGGGCAGGTCCTGTGTTCCCCAGGAAGGTCTCAAGGTCCCTCACCACCCCAGATCCCTTCTCTGCCCTCAAGCACCCTTCCTGTTCCTCCTTGCTGCTTTCAATGCTGCAGGACAAGGAGGGAACTCTGCCCAACCTGCCACCCCCGGAGTGGCAGCTCCCCATGGCACCTCACTCCAACATGACCCAGAATGGATGGTGTTGCCCAAGGTCTCCTGTGGGGGGAGCAGGGCAGGCACAGTCCACTTGGTGTCTCATTGGACAACCCCCCTCATGTCACCAAAGGGTTTCCCCAGGCTACACAGGGCTGTGCCTACCTGCAGCTCAGCGATGTTCATCTTGTGGTAGATCTTCTCGTCATCTCGCCGCTCAGCCTGCGGCACGGTGATGTTGGCCAGCTGAGTTTCAAAGTCCAGCACCTGCTGCATCTGGAGACGAGTGGGCTCCAGTGCTCCCCCAAGCAGTGTGCCCAGCTCAACCATGTAGTCCAGGTATGCTGCCAGGACCTGGTGGGACCCCAAGCCCTGGCTCAGCACCAGCCACAGCTCATGCCACTTCCCCGGGGGGTTCCAAACTGCTGCCTGGACACTGTGCTGGGGCTACATGCCATCTGATGGGCAGGGTGCAGGTTCCAGGTGCCCCCCAGTGCTATTCACACCCCATCGTGGTGTGTTTCCCCTGATAGCTGCTGGCAGTGTGACCAGTGCTCAGCCTCACCCTCTCATTGGCGGTCTTGTTCAGGTAGTAATCCCGGGATGGGAGGAAAAGCCCCGACTGGTCCACCTGTGGGAAGAGTGGCAGCATAGGCAGCCCAGTGACCCCTGGTGCCTGCTGTCCACCCGGTGCCAAGGTGCCAACCTGGATGATGTTGCTGTTGGAGCTCTTGGAGTCCGCACCCACATAGACTGTGAAGAAGGGGGTTGCTCGGTAGGTGCCTGACACCATCTTGAGTACTTCCATGAAGCTGGTCTGGTTCCAGGAGCCGGTGATATTCCACCCTCCAATCTGCTGGCAGATGGACTTGGTGCCTCAAGAAGGGCTGGAGTCCGTCCCCAAGGGCTGCCCCTCTCCCCGGTTATGTGAAAAGCCAAGCAGGAGACATGCTGGGCTGAGACCCAACAGCTTGGCTCTCATGTGGACAGCCACCCACCTTGTCAATAAGCTCCATGAGGGGCTGGGAGCCCAGCTCCTCTATCCTCTGCTCCTTGAGGCAGGACAGGTAGTACCGCTGCGTCTTCCGCTCTGCCTCACTGCTGGAGTTGAAGGTGGCATTCTCTGCGGGAGGCTGTGGGTCAGCCCCAGGGATGCTGGGCCTCTGACCGCCTGCCCCAGGAGGTGACACCCTCCAGTGGCCATGACCCACCCTGGTGCCCACCTAGAAGATGCTTCATGATGGCCTGGTTCTGGTCCCAGATGCTGTTGAAGGTGCTCCACTTGGAGCGCCCATTGGGCAGTGGGTTCCTCTTGATCCAGCCCCCACATGAGTACTGGTAGAAGTCCTGGCATGGGTCTGTCTCTGCATCCAGGGCCTCCAGGATCTTGCTGGCCACCCGGATGCATGCGTCTGACAGGCATGTGCTGTGAGAGGGATCTGGCAGGGAAGGCATGCCTGGGGCTGTGCCTGTGTGCCACAGAAACTGAGGCACAGAGCAGGGCCATTCCCTGCCTCCCCCCCAGCACAGGCAGAGCACTGAAAGCAAGAGCCCTGTCCCTCCCCCCATTCTGCCGTGTAGCCCCTGGGTGTGGGGGTATCAGGGCTGCAGGACCCTCCCTACCTCTTTGGTACTGGATGGCCAGGGCGACGACAGCAATGCTGAGCAGCAGGGCCAGGGAGAAGGCAATGGCGCAGAGCACCAGCTCCAGCTGGCTGCGTGAGGCCAGGCGGCTCAGCAGTGGCCCCGGCCCCTTCCGAAACCCCACCTGAGCAGGAGGAGGACCTGCCATCAGGCTGCTGGGGGACTGAACCTTACCGTTCTTCATTCCCTCCCCTACTGCTCCCCACTGCCAGGCACCAGCCCTGGCAAGCCAGCGGTGGGTGCTGGCAGCCCCCTCAGCCACAAAGAAAGATGATGGCCTGGGAACACTCTGCTGCATTTTGGCTGCCTCCCAGTACATCCCCAGGGCTGGCTCAGCTCCTGGCCCTGCTCCTGCTGCCCACCCTGCTACAGGCAGGTTTCAGCTTAGGGTGAGGAGGGGACCCAGGGAGGATGAAGAGGGGAAGGATGGAGGGTCCAGGGCAGACCTCACCTCCACACTGTCAGGAGAGGCGTTGCCATCCCCTCCTGGCTCTGGTCCCTCATCGTCCTGCAGCGTGGCACGCTTGTAGTCGGGCATCTGCCAAGGGAGGGAGTGGGCTAGGATGCGGGTGTGGGGGTGTCTGGCCCCTGCCCTGCCTTGCCCTCCAGCTCTTACAGCAAGGGATGGTGCCTGCTCAGCAGGTGCATGGGGAGGCCAGGGCAGCCCCTGACCCCCCTCAGTGTGCCTGGGCGTCCCCCAGAGGTTGTTCCTAGCCTTGGGGAGCACGGGGAGAACTGCTGATGGGGGGCTCGGGGGCTTGCACCGGAACATCCCTCTGTGTCGCCATGGCAGCCATGGCATCAGCCTTGCTGACAGGTGCCACATCGACAGGGAGATGTAGTCCCTGTTGCCAGGCAACTGTTGCCTAGTGCTGCTGCCTCGCCCCTCCTCCCTCGCCTGGAACCTTCCATGCAGATGTGCACCAGTCCGAAACATCTGGAAGCACCTCCCGCCCCATCCTGGTGCCTGGGGTGCAGGATCGAGCCCATGTAGGGGTAGAAGGGGCACTACAGGGGATATCAGCTGGCAGGGCAGGACCCCTTCACTCCTGACCTTTTGGGACAGCCTGGTAGGGACTGCTTGCATGGACCCAGCTGTGAGGGCTGCCGAGGACTCAAGACAAGAGGGAGGTAGTGGAGCTGAGCTAGAAGCTTTGGAGGGGGGTTTGGAAAAGGCTGGAGGCTTTGGTGGAATAGAATCAGCAATGCTGCTGGTTGTGAGCCATCATAAGGCTTCAGAGTTAACACCCAGGTGGGTTGCAGCTCCCCCTCTGTTTTGTGCTGCAGACCAAGGTGGATGCTCTGGGGCTGCCCATAGTGCTGGGTTTGGCTGCCAGGGAGGAGCCGGGGTGGAAAGGATGATGGGCAGGGGGTGAAGCAAAGCAAGTGCCCTGTGCCCAGCTTTGCCCACTGCCACCCCGCTGGGACAGAGAGGGGGCTTTCCTAAGGGCTGTGACAGCACGAGAACATGAGGCTGGTAGTGACAGTTGACAGGAGCCCCCCACCAGGGTGGGTTCCCAGGAGCCACTGGCATCAGGAGGGGCAGTTTGGCATCCTGTGGAAGCTCAGCCAGATAGGCATCCCCACTGCCCCGGCTTGCCAACATGCTACTCTCTCCTCCTAGGCGGTCTTTGTCCTCCTGGGCACCAGCCATCAGCACCCCCTCCCCAGCACCTCCTGGCACCCTCGAGGAAGGAGCAGGACCTGGTCCTAGGGCTCCTCCTGCTGCCTCCATGGGGCTGGGACCTGCAGGGACAGGCCTCCTGCTCCCTCCACGGCTGTTGACTTGGGGGGCACCCTACAAGCAGTATCACTGTACCCGACGTGGGCTTCATGCCTCGGCAGAGCAGGGTCTGTGGGGCCATCTGCAAACCGCCCCAGCTCCTTCTGCCAAACTCTAAGTAGGGGTTTGGGGCATCCTTCTTCCCCACGCCAGAGGACAGGGACCCTACAGCTACCCAGTTCCCCTGGCCCCATGCAGACTCTGGCATCCCCCAGACTCTCACCCCCCCAGGTTCCCCCGGAACCCTCATCTCCTCCTGCAGCACCCCTAGTCCTTCCAGCTCCTTGAGCCCTCCAGCCCCGGGGCTCTCCTCTGCCCCAGCCCCCTCCTATACCCTCTCGTCGCCCCCTCTGTCACCTGAGCCGGTGCCACTCGTCTCCCATC
>JANHFX010017488.1:0-18464 GCA_027560015.1 Chloroceryle amazona | reverse complement strand
AGAGCAAAGCTGCCAAAGTCACAGAGACACACGAGGGAGAAGAATTCTCAAAGGCTTTGGCTGATCTACAGTTCTCTTAAGTTCCTTCCCCTTCCTCCACCCACCAAATCCTGCTGGGTTACTGGAAACACCGCAGTCTCAATGTACCAGAGTCTTCAGGCCACCTATGGCACAAAGAGATTTTTCCAGGAAAGGCACTTAAGACAATCACAGTAAATCCTGACTTCTTTGCTACTTGCAACTGGTTCTTCTGCCTTACTGAAAAGGGCTGATAGCCTATTTCAACAGCATAAGCTACAAGCAAGGGGAGAAAGAATGGAGGAAAAAAAAAGCTAGGTGAATCTGTATTCTGCAAGCTCTAGGACACCAAGGTGGCCAATCTGGTCCATATAAAACCACTCCATTCACTAACTCTGTCACTTTGTGGTGAGCAGCCAGCAAGTGTGCAAATTGTTTAGTGTCTCCTCCTCCCCTTAAACCTTAGGAAATTGGGGGGGACACACAAAACCAAAAAACATCAAAACAAAACAACAGCAAAACCACAACCAACCAACAAAAAAAAAAAAACACACACCAACACAAAGACTCAAGAAACCAGTGTTGTCTAAGACTCAGAACAAGTCTATAAGAATCAAAATTTCCATATTACAGGTGAGTTTTCATCTTCCAAATCCTTTGTCACATCTCTTAATCTCTCTGAGCCTCATAATTTTCAACATAGCAGCATCCTACCCACCTGTGCAGTGGCCGGAGCATTCTGATTAAGGTCACGACATAGGCAGGCACTTCAATTATACGTGTTTAAAGTGACAGTTGGATCTTTTTATGATCGTGACTTGAAGGAAAATCAGACTGCTGATTAACTAGAGGTGGAGAACACTCCATAACGAATGCAATGAAGGCAGGACTAGGAGGTTCTTGGTTTCTTTCTCGAGGCTGGACTATTCTGTAGTTCTGCACAAGCCAATTCGCTTTTAAAAGCCTTGGCTCCCCAAACTGAAAAATGGAGGAAAATGCCTACTGCATAGGAGAAACATGAGATTTATGTGTATAAATAACAGTGGCAAAGTTCTTGGAAGCTGTCAGATAAAGCATGTCACATAAGAACAGAGAACAAAGTAAATATGGCTAATAGCTTTATCGTAAAGGAAATAGCAAATATCTTTTTCTTTATGATGCTGAGAAATATAGTGAATGAACAGCCTCTTTTTACACTGTACCTTGCATTTTTTTGTTGAATATTCCCTTGTAGATCTCTTGCTGCCGAGCAGAGCTCAAAAGGACTCACACATTATTGTCTTAGCACATCAGACACAATCCTACAGAGAAAGAAATGTGAACAGAAACAAGCAGAAATTTTCTTGTACCATCAGAGATGTGGGAAAAGGAGCAAGGAAAAGTCGTGAATCACAAAGCAGGCCCAGTGGTGAGGCCAAAACTGGGGAGAGAAGCATCAAAAGCAGCCCCAGGCATCTGAGAGGAAAGCACGAGTGGGATGAAGACAATACAATAATAGAGAAATAAAGCCCCTAGCCCACTGGGGAACATTCAGATTAAAGGGCAAGGACCAGCCAGACTGACAACTCTCTTGAAGCTCTTCCCCAGGGAGCAAGGCATTGGGTGCTTTTTGGATATAGTACAAAGGCTTTAGGCATTTCTGTTCATGCCAGCTCCCTTCATTACTTGTTCCTCAGTGAACTAGAGTTTTCTCCCCATTGTGGCTTTCCCCAGCAGCCTTACCTGCACCATTAACGCAAGTGCTGCTTTCTTCTGCCCACAACAGCAGCCAAAGACAACACACGTTCATACTCCCCACCATTGCCTGGCCCACCAAACCTACCAAAGTACAAAATTTGCTGCAGCAACTTGCTAAAGAATTCATTGTTTTGGAAGGACAAAAGTCACAAGGTTTTAGTCACATCTCAGGTGCTCTCTTTACCCAGCAGACCCCCACTGACCTAATGTGTGAGAACAATTAAGCGATGCTGACCAGCTCCATTGTATCTTCACAACCATAAGAGCACGCAGCAAGCCAGCTTTGAACAGGCACCACTGTAGTGGTGCAAACTGGAAAGGTGGGTAGTTAATCTCCCTTCTCTCCATAACTCCAGCAGAGGTATACACAGGGGAATACCCTGACATGCTGTTTAATAGCTTTTAAAACATTCTGGCTTTGCCCTACGATTCAGAGCCCTTCTCTGCATCTGAGTAGCATTGTACATGCAGTGTAACAGCCCAGTAAAACCTGGGCATGATGTAGGTGCACCTAAAGCACCTACCTCCATCTCCAGTTCTACAATAAGTCATCCTCACAGACCCTAGATAACAGACACAGCCTGCTTTCCCCTCCAAGCTTTGACTCACCAGGTTGATGGCGGAATGCTTTTGATGTAAGACGTTAGGAAGAGCCCGAGTATCAGAGCTGCTGTTTCTCCTGGCTCAAAGATTCACGGGGGAAAGCTGGTCCCTTTGCATTCCTATATCTGAGGAGCTTAGCTTGATTCCAGAGCCATTAAAGGTGCTGAACTGGGAAGGAGGGGAAGATCCTGCCATTAATAAAGGACCGGTTGCAAGTCTGGAGAAGGAGTCTATTCAGTAACTAAGATATCCTTGTTCCCCCTAAGAAGCCTTTGGCCTGGGGTAAGGTTCTAAGTTCAACATCATTCTTCAGACAGGTAATTAAGCAGGAAGCTGGTGGAGGAAACAATCTCTTCAATCTCTCCTTTCTGCTTCCATCTCCACATACTTCTTGCACCATGAAACTGAATTATTTACCTGTGCACAACCTTTACCTAGTGCCAACTGTTGGGAAAGCTATGACTGCAGGAACAGTCCTGAAAAGGTCACTGAACTGCTAAAGTGTTTCAGCATCTCCATCAGATCCAAACCATGGCAGCCAGTTTGCTCTCTGCACCTCCTTCTGTGGCTACAATAAAAAGCAAGCAGCCCAGCAGTTAATGCTTGCAAGTCAGAATCACTGAAATTACATAGGGCCCAATTCCAACCTGGCTATTGTGCAAGTCTGGGAAAAGCACCAATTCTCCCTGTGCTTTCCTCCACAACCCCCCAAGTGAAACAAAACACCCACCAAGCAGCAGGCTGGCTCATCTGAACAAATTAATAGCTGTAAAACAACCTGAGTTCCACATAGGTCAGTCAAAGCCATTGACAGGTGTCTGACACTGGCTATCAGCCCCTCCTTCAGAAACAAAAGGCAAAAAGAGGCTACTTTAGATAACTGCAGAATGACCCAGCCTCAGCGAGACACTTGACATCATTCAGATACCTAAGAGTAACATTTATCCACCAGGACTGACATAGACTACACTTGTGCCAGACAATCTGGAGTTTTATAGCCACCCTCTCAGAGCCTTAAAAGATTTAAGCATCTAAATAACATCAGCTGCCTGAAACCTAAATACCTTTGAAGAGGAGGGCCTCAGGATTAGCCTGCTAACCAGGAGCACCTAACTTCATGCCACTGGGAACACCAGCCCTGGTATCTTGCCTGATACTTGTGAAGAGGCAATTGAGGATTGAGAACCCACCTAGTTAATTAAAGCAACATATCTTGCTTCTTAATAGAGAGATATATCCATGTTAATCTTCTGGGCATGCTACTAAATATCCAAAGGGGATGTTTTGTTTTCAATTTCCCTCTTCCTTAATGGCAGCTTGTCCCTACCCATCACAATCAGTCACCCTGCAGTTCATAGCTATAAATATTTTGTCTTGCTTGATAGCTGTAACATTTTATTGTCTCTAACCTCAAACTTCACTTCAACCTAAAACTTCACTTCATCCACTGCTCTATTGTGGCAGTTTCTGAGCTGACCTCCTGTAAAGCTGTGCAAGTTGTTAGCTCTGCATTGACTTGTCTTCAAGCTCTGGGTGCCAAGCTGTTCCATAACAGGTACCTGAACGAGTAGTATCAAAGGAGAGCAAGCTCCTGCCCTGGGCAACTCAAGAGAAGATGCAAGCCAGTTGCCTGAATCTCCAAAGGCAGCAGAGATGTCCATCTCTGACTGAATAAGATGGACTAAACTGGGAGGCAGGGTAGACAGAAAACAGTAATAGAGAAAAAAAGGGACAGGATGGATAGTCAGGAGAAGGGAAAGGGGAAGTGTAAGGCAGGGGAAAGTTCAAGTAAGAGAGGCAGTGGGAAAGAGGCAGGATGTTTAGGGAGAAACAGGGTTTGAAAGAAAGGAGTGAGGTGACTGACAGAGTGGGCATGACTTAGAGTCAGACATGAAATTTAGCTGAGGAGCCAATGTGTGCAGAAGAGTGAAGATCAAGTAGAAGAAGAAACCAGCAGCTGTGGATATGGATGGAAAATCTAGTTACGGACATAGATTCCTACCTGCCAAGTCCTAGCCATAGAAGTAGTTTTGGAATTGCTGTACAGTGGCCTTAGCAAGGGCCAAAGAAAATTTAATGTCTTTTTACAATGGGGCTAGAGAAACATCTGATATGTTGTCCAAAGAGGACATGTCTAACATGTGACTGGAGAGGATGAAACTCTGTAACCTGAAAACACTTCCTAAGCAGACAGTTTAGGAGTTTTGGGGATAGTTGGTGGGTAAACAGCAGGAGAAGGTGGCATTAGTATTTCTGGAGGAAGAAGAGCAGAAAGGGTGTGCAGAGAATACGAATGGATTGAAGGAAAAGCAGCACCGGTACCATTGCTCCTAGCCTCTTGGGCAACCATGTGCAAATGCCCTAGATGAAGCTGGCTTTGCTGCAGGCTTTACAGTTAATGCCATTTTAATTTCTGACATGTCACTAATGGAGAAAGATTTAACATGTATTTATTCAATGTCACTAAAAATACTCTGGCAGTTGTGGGGGAAGGAGGACAGGGCTGATTGATGGGGGAGGGTGGGGAGGACCTGCACTTTTGTGAGGACTGAAATGTGATGCTTACGAATGGGATTTTGAGAGGCTCTCTCCCAGTAACTGCTGAGTATCCTCTGCCACGAAAACCCACTGTCAAGTGTCATGTCAAGTCAGGGAAACTGTGGGCAGAGACTGAGAGAGACCCTTCTCCCTAACTGCAGCTTGATGGACAGAAAGTGATTGTACTGCTCTGGCACTGCCAGAACCTGTCAGGTTCTCACTAAAAACACACACTGTTTCCCTGGTAATGAAGGAAAAGTTTAATCTGATTTCACTCCAGGTGAGTATGTTCAGTGCAGTGAGTCCCTTTGCCACTGTTAACACTCACTGCGTTATCTGTGAGTGGTCACCTGGAAGGTTTTAATTTGTTTCACAAAGTCTGCAGAAAGTGTGGGGCACCCTGGTCAGATGAGACAACAGATGGGTGCATCATTTTCTTCCTTCTCCTGCGTGGTGCAAAGCCAGGTCACTGGCTCCTCCTATCTCATGCTTCTCCCTTGTTTCTGCATGGAGAGGCTTGGATCTGCAGCAAGGGGTGGCAGAGAGCCTTCTTTCTTCTTGTCCCATAGCTGGATGCAGGCTGTACAGATCTGCCCCTGTTGCCACACTCTGTGATCTGGAAGGTAGACAACACACTGGGCACGGGACCATGGCTCCCTGCACTCCCCTGGTAAACCTGCCCTGCCTTCCCTGGAATAATGGATAAGAGGATTTAATGCTTCCTGGGTCAGGAGTGACTGTGATGTCCTGACTCCTCCAAAACCAACGGGCTTTTGGTCAATAAATCATAAAACAGTAGGAGGTGTCTCTACTTAAAGTATGCAGCTCCGTCCCTGTACTTGATAATTAGAGATAGACTCACATAAAATGCTAAGATTCAAGCCTCTGTGAGCACCAAGGGAACTTGGATCCAGATTAGACAGTGCTTGGATGCTTTGGTGATTGGCATCTTAGAAATTACATAGACAGAGCAGAGTGGAAATAGATGGGACCTTGCAGCTTTGGCTCTTCTCTGCTAGTTATAATTATTTAAGATGATGTTTCACATCACATTCAAACTCCTGTGCAGATAGCAGCAGCAGAGAACAAGAGATCTCAGCCACCTAGGAGAGGATTATGTGGATATGACAATGTTCAAACCCACTGGGCTCTGCCACACTGCATTATTTAAGCCCAGTAACCAAATTTAGTAACCAGCCCCTGAGGCGCTGAGAGAAAAACACCGCTTCCAGAGCTCCTTCCCTGCAGTCCTGTCAGCTCCCTCCCTTAAAGGAGCCACCAGCTTTTCTCTTCTCTCAGCTCCACCAGCTAGGCCTGACCTCCCACATTGCTCCCACGGGACCCACGAAGTCCTTTGTGCAGGTGTGACACGTGACCCAGTTACAAGCTATTACACAGCGTAAGAAGCCGTGGGAGACCAGCACGAAGTTACCTGCATGAGGAAAACAAGACCAGTCCCAGCTCCAGGCCTTCAGGATGCAGGGCACAGGGGTTGCATCTGTGCAGTGATGCATGAGCTCAGGTATGGACGGGACAACCCTACAGCTAGTACACAACCTGTCTGGACTACTGGCTGCTTCCCAGCTGTAGTTGATACAGATACCTGTATCTCTAGTAGATATCTGTGTGTGCTTAGGCTGCTAATGCTCCCTGCTCTGCCTGGACCTGGCTCTCACCTTCCTGCGAGCTTTGCAGCTCCAGTTAAATCTATGCATGAACATGCCTGCTGGTAAAGTGTATGGACAGGAGGAATTCTGGACATGCAGGACAGGCTCAAACTTGTGCTTGGGTGAAGATCTCTCCTTGCCTCCCTTAGCCACCAAGCACTGCAGCTGGTGGGAAGAGGTGGGCTAAGCTATACCTCTCACTAACTCTAACCTTCCCTCAACAGCAGAGCTTTGTCACTCCTCCCCAATGTCACAATGACAAACAATGGCCTTTGTCATTTTCAAAAGAATAAAGGCAAAGCGAGCCTAGGAGGCTTGGGCAGACTCTCTATTCTGGCATCTCAAGACAGTTGGTCACCCGGCTCGTGTTCAGTGAGCAGGTGCTATGCCACAGCAGGCCTTTGTCTCCCCAGTAAGATGGGAGTGCCCAAGTCCATGTACATGGCCAAGCTCTCTGGAGTGATCTGTGGGAAGGAGAGGTTGAACAGAGTGAATATTTAACCAGCACTGTGTCAAATGCAAATACATGTCCACTGTGGTGTTTGTCATCACAGGGCACTGATCTTATACATACATTTGATGCAACACAGCTTAACTCCCTGTTGATTCTGGCAGAGCTGGATTGAGAGACCCAGAATTTACCTTGGCATGTGAAGAGGTCATTTCAGTAAAACCCAAGCTCAGCCTCAGGGAGCCATGAAATAGTGCTGAGACCTGCCGGTACTGTAGGTGACTCCCGCCACCGTGGCTATTAACTGCAAGGCGTGTCCTCTCCACGGCGGCGATGGGACGCCATAGCCTCTTAAAACTGTCTGCCATCTCTTAGATCCCTCCCTGGCCTTCTGCCTAGAGCCCCAGAGGCAGCGAGTCGGAGACCAGTGTTTACAAACACAGCCTTTTAAACTGTGTGTGGAATGAGAAAAAGAAGCAAGCCCAGCTGAAAAGTCGTGGGAGGAGAAGATCTCATTTAAGCTCACAGGGAACATCTTCCTGAGCTGCCCCTTTTGACCTAGATGAGCTACAGCCGAGCTGCCAGCATGAGGAACAACGGCAGACCAGCAGCAAGAGGGCTCTCCAGGCAGTCAGGGCTTCTGCCATATCTGCCTCACACAAGCTGGGCTGCTCTGGTTGCTGCTCTGCCAGGGAGCATACAGCAAGGCTGATCATAAAGGCCAGCTCGGTGAGAAAAGAAAGACACTGGCAAACTAGTCCACAGGCCATGAAATCCCTGCCATCTTGTGCCATTCCCAGATGCCACACTGTGGGTATTCAGGATTGAATGGGCTTTTTAACTTCTTTGTTGTTGTTGTTTTTGCAATACTCAGCCTGACCAAACTCGAAAATGGGTTATTTATCACATACCTCAAATTCCTTGACACATATGGCCTATTGCACTAGTGCCCCTAAGCTACCCCTACCCCACAGCCATTTTATCTGTAAACCACGGGCTCCTTCCCAGTACTCCTATTGTTCCAGTGACCACCAGAGCTGATACCAACATTGGTGGATGGTCCTGGCAAGCAGGCAACACTCAGCATAAACAGAATTCTTCTCTTTTCCTGAGCTCCCGTGCCCAGTCATCTCTACCCTCCACCACAAGGACCCTCACCAAGGTGCTGTGAGTCTGTGCTAGTGAGGATGGCAGTTGTGGCTGTCATGTGGACATGGAGAGCTGTCCTCAACCAATGCATTATCCCTAGGACACCAAATGACTGTCAGCTGTTGGCTGTCTCTTGCTATGCAGCACTGGGTGTAACACTCAAGAGCACTGTGATTTTCTGTGAAGCCACTTTACTTCAGTCCTTTCTGAGGTCTTGTCTCAAGGGGGAAATTCTCCAGCATTGCTGTTGTGGGAGAAGTTATTCTACAATAACTTAAAATAGCTGCCCATGGGGACACAGTATGCTGGAAAAACAGTCATTTAATGCTGGTGGGATCACTCCAGTGCATGAGCCTAGATTTTTCCCCTCCTTCCTATCCACTGGAAATTAGCTTGCTCGATTCAGCTGCAAGCTCTTTGCAGGCAAGGATATGAGGGCCATGGTTTGGCCTGTGATCGGACAGTCGGCCAGTTCTACAGGCTGGTGTGCTCTCCTCACTGCTTCAAAATAAATGCCCGAGTGTGCGAATGTGCAAAGCTAGCGTGTAGCCTGTCCTTGGGAAGGGGTGTGACTCCTCAGCCTTCTCTGGGGACCCACATGGAAACTGAGATGTGAAAATAAAAATAACAATCCTGGTGAGAGCACAGCAGACTTCCAGCAGCTGTGACTAACATTAAACCACTTGGCAAAGGGCTTCTCACTCTTGCTCTTTCTGCCTCTCCCACTCTTTGTGAACCTCAGAGAGGGCATAACTGGAATCCCTGTCTGGGGAAAGGAAGGATGAAGAACATGTAGATGCCCAGCCTGGAATTTCCTACAGCTATTGCTCGTACCAGGCAGACAAGAGCCACGTGCAGCGACTCACAGGAAGGGAAAGCCGTGACATTGTTTGTCTGAAATATATACAGCAGGGCCGGCTGAGGGCAGCCCAGACCTCGGTTTCCTTGGATGTAGCAGCAAGGCCCAGGGTCTGGCCGGCAGCCTGCCACCCCCCAGCCTGCTCTCTTATACTAGCAGGGATGCATCTGCAGCAGCAAACATCCAGGCAGAGGAGATTTTCAGGATGGGTTGCTTGGCAGGGAGGGAAGGGGTGAGTGGGTGTGGAAGAGGATAAACCTGTAATGTAATGTGCAGAAGCAGGCCTCAGATTTCCTCCTAGGACTCAAACTCACCTTGTCAGAGCTCTTATCAGTGTTCGGCCACACTCATGCGGGGAAAGAGCCATTGCTGCCTGGTGATAGGGCTCCACTTTTCTTCTGCCCTAGACTGATGTGGTTACAGCCTTCCTCAGGGCTGACTCGGCTGCAGTTTAAAGCCACAGAAGACATGTAGATGCAGCAGAATCAGCCATACATAAGCTGTGCTCCAGCACACTCAGGATGAGGCAGTTGCATCAGGGGGAGCAAAAACTACTTTGGGGCTAAAAATCTGCTGGTTGCCTTACACAGAAGCAGGCTCAGGCGAGAAACTCCCTTGTAGAGTAGTTGAGCTCTGTCCTCTCTCCTCTGTACCACAAACACGTGCCACTGGTGTAATGCCCTTCTCATCAAACGAGTACACCAGCCATGGCCCATCATTATTTGCTGAGCAGCAGCCTTCCTTCCCAGCCAGACCATCCTCTCATAACACTAACCTCTCTGAGGTGGGGGAGCAGGGGAGTAGCACTTTTAAAGCACTCTGCCCCACAAACTATGGCCCAAATATTGTTTACACTG
Source organism: Chloroceryle amazona (assembly GCA_027560015.1). Taxonomy (NCBI): domain Eukaryota; kingdom Metazoa; phylum Chordata; class Aves; order Coraciiformes; family Cerylidae; genus Chloroceryle; species Chloroceryle amazona. The sequence continues at coordinate 8,585 of JANHFX010017488.1, read as the reverse complement.
CAGTTCAAAAGCAGGAATAAGATCAACCTTCTTGCTTTTTTTCTGGGCAGTCAATAACTAACCTCTGGGACCTGGCTGCTTACAAGACATGGAGAGAAAATTTCTAAAAGACAGCAATAAAGAGGACGTGGGTGCAGGGGGAGGAGGAAGGCAGGGAGGGGGAGAGGAGCGATACGTATGTCACAGCTTACCTCAGAGCCAGAATTAGAAGCTGGGTAAAAAAAACACAAAATCATAGCAGGAAATAATGTGTGGCTTAAAATAGCAACATCAAATGGGCGCAAGAATGGGGAGTGGGTGGCATTTGAGGTTGTTGCTCTGTTCCTCCCTCAATGGCAGGGTGATTAATATGTCTATGCTACTTCTGTTTATGTAACAAAGGGCACTAAAGGCCAAAGCTGTATTTTCACTAACACTGCAGGGGAGTCTGTGAATCTTTTCTTCCCCCCATAGCATTAAGTGGGAGGATCTGCACTTGCACTTCCTGCCCCAGAAACAAAACAAAACAAACAAACAAACAAAATAAATAAATAAAATAAAACAACAACAACAACAACGACAAAAAAGCAACAACAAAACCACAACACCACACACACACACAAAACAACTTAAAAACAATACATGCTTAAGTACTGCACACACAGTTACATTTCCACAGCTTGGCAGGGCTGTACAGAGATGTTTAAGGCTTTGAAGGCATTCTTCTGTCTTTCATGGTTCCCCACAGAAAAAGTCTGTTCCCAGAACACACCTGTAAACGTGGTTGGGCTGTCTCTGGATGGAGGCTGCACTGTAATAGCAGGCACAGTATCACTGCATGTTACTACACATTTTCTTGCTTGTTCTCTGTTTGCAGTGAATCATAGGTCTCTGAGACGGGTCATGCCATCAGTTCCTTGCCAGTGCAGGATTGTTCCCAGCCATATACTTAATCCCTCACGTTTCTCTTGGGAGAGGGTGATTCAGACTGATCAGTCTTTTCTCTGCCCACCTTGTATCCTGAGGACTGTATTAAAGACTGGCAAGCGCTCAAGTATTTTGGTAATGAAGGGATATTTCTCTTGGGTGCATCAAGAAATATTCAACCTATTGCATCACTGCTCACTGATGACGCTGAAGTTATCTAGAAAAGCATTTGAGGGAGGTATGGCATTTGTTTTTTAGACTGCTGTGAGCTCCTCTGGACTAATCATCAGAATGGGCCAGCTCTGAAATAGCAGAGAAAGGTGGGAAAGCATCCCAAGTGAGATCCAAGGGGTGCAGGAAGCTTGCGTCTCAGTTGGTTACGCTCAGTACCTCCCACTCATACAAAAGGCAGTGTGCTGCTCCAGCTCACTCCTCTCAGTCTCTGGTCCCCTCAGAGAGCAAAGGCATGAGCAAAGACCTTCCTTCACCTGCACACACAGCGTAAGCCTGCACCCCCTCATAGGCACCCCTCCTATCAAAATACCTGTTTGCAAATATCCATACAAGCAAATAGCATAAGACCATATTTGTTGTGTGATAAAAACCTGTTGTGTGGGCCTGATTCTCACACTCTCTGACATTAGCAAGTATCTTTGACATAAGTCGGGCTGTGCTGCTGTCAGAGGAAGGAGAATCTGGCCCAGATCTGATGCATATCTTCCCACAGGCAGGCAGAGCAACATGATTTGTTTAAACATGGCATGTTGGTGGCTGCAGACAGAGATCACTCCCAGTAACTCCATCAACATGTGTAATATCCTGCTAGTTAAATCCAGCCGTGGTAAATATCTCCACCATGTTATTCCTCTAAGAAAATATAGTACCTGTATGGAAGAAATTCCTCAGAATGTTTCCTGTCTGGAGCCAAAGCTTGCCAGGGACTGAATTTCCTGTGAGGCTACAGTTGGGAATGCAAAGCAAAGAATCTAACAAGAAAATGCGATGATACATATTTGAACCTGCTCTACATAGATCCTTCTCAGCAAGCACATTCCCCCACCACCCTGTTTAAATAAAAATGAAGCACTTAGGTTTTCAAATATCGGCCGGGTTATTTTTCCTTAGTTATTCTTAGTTTTACCCCATTGCCTCCCTTTCTGCCTATTTTTTTCCAGCTGCAATTCTGTGACTTACACATCCTGAAAATGAAAGAGGTTGTTTTTGCCAATAGTAAAGTGCTATGCATCCTTTCAACCATCTGGAAATGGAATTTTTATTCTTTCCCTCTCCCAACCACACATGCACGTGCACACACACAACCAAGTCTTTGTCTCTTGGAATCATTTCCCGCACCAAAGCTGATGGCCATGAAAAGAATTCAATAAAATAGTTCCATGGGCATTAAAAGGCCAAGACAGAATAAACAGGGTGACTTCCTGGCACTTGTTCTCATCCAAACTGCCACCTCACAAGGAAGTGATGAATGCAATGGAGCATATGGTTCGGTGGTTAGAGATTAAGAGAGGTAGTTTAGGCTCCTGTGTTTTTGTGCTGGCTCTACTGCAAATCTCCTTTGTCACTAAAAGCGAGTTGCCTACCTGCCTAGTGCCTCACCCCCCCTAGCTATAAATAGGGATACAACTTTCTAACCCCATGGGATGATCAACGTGTTCATGTTTGTGACATGAGCTGATCTCCAGAGATGAAAGAATAATCTAAAGTGAAAATTGCCATGATAGCTCTATGGTGAGACTAATAGAGTCAAGCAGGACAGTCTGGGAGCCAGAGACTAGACTTGTTCATCTCTTGCCCAGAGGCAAATGTTAAGTGAACTGTGCCACCATGCTATCCAGATGACTGCAGGTCTGCAAGAGGAGACAAAGAGCCATAGCCACACTGACTGGTACAAACATGCTTACGGTGTCCAGCTGAGAATGAGTAACAGCTGCTTGCTCATCATCCTGTTTTCTGTCACTACTAGTGTTTCTAAATGCTGAAATGTCCTGATGCTATGACTCAGGGCTGTGAGTCATGGGCTGTATGTCTCTACTGCATGGAATCACTCATTTGCTCTCTCCGATGAGATTGCAGAAATCACAGATCATCTTGGGTCTTTTATAGTGGTAAGTCTTGAAAATAGAGACAGATATTTACAAACACATCCAGAACAAAGTCATTCTGTCTCCAGTGCCTGTCTATTGGGGATTCATACTGGAGATCAGTTTTGCATACATGCCCCCATGAAATAAATCTAGAAAAAAAGTAGAACCGCTTTTTTTCCTTCTGTGGACATTTAATTCCTATATCCCCAAAGCTCTGGTAAATCTAGACTAAACAGGATGCTGTGCAGGTAGCATTCAACCTTTTGCTTTTCCTGCTTTTACCAACCCCTTATTTAGACCTGAAATACTGACAGCAGTGTGACATGATGCTTTTTGGCACCAGATTCACCTCATCCTTGTCCAGGCTCTCCAGCCTTCCTGGTAAGGAAGCTTTGATCTAATAGCATTCTCCTAACCTCAGTGCTAGGCTGCAATTAGTTGCATACAGGGCTGCAGCAGGAGCCCTCTATGAGCTGGATGGCCAGACCTCTGACAACACACCAGATACTCCTGAGGTATCATCAAGAGCTGTTTTCACCAAATACAAGGCAGCAGTCAGTTTTCCCATCTACAGACTGTGATGGCAACCAGCTGTATGTCAGGAGCTCACCTCCAGCTTATATACATTCTCTGTTGATACAGGTGCAGCTTGAAATGACTGCTGCTTCCTCTTGAGATGAGGGAGCAGGGGCTCACCTCAGCACTGAGGTGCAAAGCCCTGGGTGATGTCACCAGCTGGGAACCTCCTGCACTGCCTGCCCATACAGCAACTAATCAGTGAAGTGGAGGCCCCACAGTGACAAGAGTGGGACTGCTGATACTCTTCTAGTGGCAATGCGGTTTGTGTTGGCAAAAGAGTGTTTCTGTTGGCATATGCCTCTTCCCTAAACTGATGAAGTCATGCCTGGTTTTTCAAATACCTCTGCAGTGAGGTGTTTTGCTGGTGTAAAGATGTGGTAAAGAATCACTCTCCCTCCTCGCAGTCAGTCTGAATCCTTCCCCCCAAAGTAGATAAAAGACTACGACACCCTCTCTGAGGGAGCTTTCCGTGTGCCGAGACAGGGCGAGTACACTTACATGTCTGAACTAATGCAGACAACCACCAAGAGCCGTACTAGGAAGGCAAACACAATGGTCAGAGCACAGGGACTCCCGAGTGACAGGAAGTGACTTCAGCACACCAATTCCTCTATTCCCGTAACTCTCTGTGGGTTTGCCAATAATCTGTATCGTCCGTGCTGAGAAAGGAGAGCCTTTGCTAACTGATTACATCCTCCTTTCCTTACTGTGGTCAGCCATTTGCTGCGTGCCAGAAACAGCTGGTATGATTGATAGATAAGCACATGTCTCAACCACATCCATCCTTGCAGCCACCAGAAAGGCAGTTCTAGAAAGGAGGGAAACAACACTGAGCAGTTTTGTTGCCAGTACTAGTTTGCTAGAAACACTAACCCAGGAAATCTCAACTTTTCCCACTTGTCTCTATAAAATATGGCAGGTGTCCATGAAGGGGGACAGGATGATCCCAACCCTTCCTACCACCCTCCAACAACAGCAATTCCCACAGCCCAACAACCCCTGCAGATGAGGCAATTCATCTGCCAGACCAAAGAACATGCAGAGCTTGAGACCCCAAGACATCAGGACCCTGAGATACCTACCACCTTTCAGCTAGAATCTGTGCCCTGCACTGAGGCAGGGTTGGGTCTAACAGCATAACCTGAGACTAAGCAAGAAATGTGCAAGACCAGACTCTTTGAGGACAAGCATGAATGCATTTGAAATTTTACCCCGTTTTGATTAAAGATCTGTGCACCTTGAGTTCAGCATTTCTGCATAGCCTACAGGCATTCTTCAAATGCAACAGCACAGTTAAGTAATAAAACGCTTCAGAATCACCTCTACTCCAAGCATATCATCCTATTTTAAGCAGCACATCATAACAAAAGGCATCTCGGGCCAAATTTCTCTTCTATTTGAGTCACGGGAGTGACATCAGAGATGGAGTTAGCCCAGATTGTTAAGTGACTAAAAGATGGTCAATTTTATTCTGGTTTTTTTGTTGTTGTTGTGTTTTTTTCCTGTATTAGTTCCTGGAATCTGGTTTGTAAACGTGGCCCTTTCCTTGCTGTTAGCTCAAGCCATGAGGCAGGCAGGAATGTTCAAATAACATCTTCTTTGACCTTTCTGGTACTGAGATGATTGGTTTTGCTTTTTTGGAGGCTTCTGAGAAGCTCCCACAAGCCTCTGTGTCTCCATCTCCTGAACTGCATCTGCAGCATCCAACCACAGTCCCTCCAGAGGGCAGCGTGGCTCTCAGTGGTGACACCGCACTCTTAATTTGTTCCAGCCTGTTTCACACTGACATTTTAGCACTGACGTCATCAGCTGCTGAGATTTCATTGCTGCTGCTAAGAATAACAGCCCTTCTTATCCCCCACCTTGCAGCAAATAATAATTTATTAATACAGTAAGGATCTAGGCTTATCTTTCCTGAAACAAATCAGGTTCTGGTGGTTAAAAGAAGTAAGAGCAAAACACTGAAGATGCTCATATGTTATGTCAGCCTGACACCCAAAAAAAAGCCCAAACCCCAAACCATCTAAAGTGTATTGTTAAGTGGTAAGTGTTATAAAAAATGAATAGGAAAAGTCCAGACTGATTTGTTTTAAGGCTTCCTTGCTGGACAGTCTTAGGCACTGCAAATGGCTTAAATAGCCCCAGAAGTCCCTTCTGAAGCCCCTTCCGAATCTCCAAGGCTTTATACCTTGAATATCTGCTTATACTGATGCAGTGTGGATGTAAAATACTGCCAAATCAGAATTCCCCATTCTGACTTTGGGTCCTGAACCAAATCCCATTGATTTCCGTGGGAGGATTTCTATTAACTTGAATGGGCATTGAATCAAACCTAAATTGGCAGTGCTCTGCACCCATTTGGCGTAGTGTAGTTCTCTGCATAAGGTGGAGAATTAGGTCCAAAGACACTGAGAAATGCTTTAATTAAGAGCATTAATGAAGAGAGTGAGCTTTTCCATTGTTAAGCTGAGAAACTGAATTTGTTCTACACTTTTAATGACAAAGGGACAGATTTTCAAAGACTGTCTAAAGATGAAGCTGAGTGCTTACAGGATGTCCAAGAAATGTTTAAGGGTAAACCAGGTGCTGAGGAGCATTTCAAAGCAACAGGTCTGTTCACTTATTCACATGCCTGTGAAAATCCTAGGGGGTACCTATTTGCATTTTTCGTAGCCTTATAAATCTGATCATAAGTCATAAGATGACATAAGAAGTCAGCAGCCAGCTCCACCCACTGATTCCTGATCAGCACCTGGGCCCTTGGAAGCACACTGAGCAGCAGCTGAGAGAAGCTGACACCAGGAGCAGTAACTGCACCAGGTATTGCCTATAGGTACCTTGCCCCCTATAGTCCCTCCTCACAGAAAGAGACTGGCACTTCTGTCAGGTGCAGAAAATCCTCTGCAGTCCCTCCTGGTCAGAGGTGACAAAGGCCTTTAAAAAGCAGACACAGAGAGGTCCTAGAAAACGTTATTTTCAACCAGTGCTGGGCAAATCAGTGGCTAGCACAGCTTCCGCTGCAGCAGCAGAGCTGACCCCAGACGGACTAGCATCCGGTCAAGGAGAAAACTCTAAACATCTTTGTTGCCACTTCCCTATCAGCTCTGAGGTCCAGCATCATTTCCTATGTTGCTGCTGACCCTCTCAGGCGCCTTCCTCTCCTGCTTGATCTTTAGAAACTGAAGCATTTATTAGCTCCACATGTCCCTTTACTGCAGAATAAGGAAAGTTTTAGGAGCTGGCCATTCCAACGGATACTTGGGTTACTTGGCAGGAGTATTTTGCCTGGCTGTTATTCTTCATTTGGACTTAAGTGCTTGGTATAGTCTTTTTCTTGAAAGCACAGGGAGATTTATCACGAGACATGAAAGACGGTCATCTCTGCTTAAAAATCCTAGAGGCTGCAAGAGATAGAAGATGAGAGCAGCATTGTTACATTCAGATGCCTTCCCCTGAGGTGCTGCAGGGGAAGAGATCCAGAAAAGGTAGATGCTGGAGAGGAAACCAAAGAGAAAGTGAAAGTGTTGTTAAAGCCGAGCCTTGAAAACGAAGTACAGGAGCTAGGAATGTCTCCTCCGCGCCTGGCAGTCATTCTCATTCAGCCTGAATTGGTCAGCAAGGTCACATGCTGCTGGGCCGCCCGGAGCATATCTCTGAGCTGATGTGCTTTTCCCAGCAGACATCAGGACAGACTCGGCTGGACGTCTGAGGGATTGCTGTGGACACCTGATTTCCTCAAACCCCCGAGCTAACCTCTTCCTCCCCATGACTAATTTCCTTGGACCTCCTCCCACACACCCCCCCGGTTCCTCACCCCGTGCATTTTTACGCACAAAAGACATTTGCTAGATTACACCACCTGCTACTGGGGTAAGTACCAGGTAAAGAGACAGGAATGTACCAGGAGACATATCCCCTACAAACTGAGGAAAGGAAGAAAAATTCTTGTCTGGCATCGGCAGGCACATGAGCCCCTCTCCAACCAGCTCCTTTTGATAAAACCCGCTTCTGATAAAACCCCTAAGTTGGAAGTTAAAAAGATGCTCTAAAAAACACATTTAAGTTGCTAACAAAGCTGTTTGCTATGAACAGTAAGGACTCAGATACACTCATGCCCATGTTGTGGAGTCAGAGGGCCAGATGATACCAGAGCTGGTTCACTTCCAACAGGGTAATTCATGACTTGGAGCCACACACTGAAAGCAAAGCTATGCCCAGCAGCAATCCTGGATGTGAGCGGGAATGCTGCTGCCCAACCATATACTTTTTGGTTTATTTTGCTGACATCTACAAAGCTGCTCCCAGCTTCAGGCTGTGGCCCTGAATCTGTTTTGTACCAGTTTTACCCCGGTGCTGCTCCACAGAGGACCAGCTTTTAGCCTCAGCTTCCCCAGGGCGAGCAAGAAGGGGAATGGGCTTACGCTTTTATATGTTGCTTACGCTAAAAAGAATCATCTAATTAAAAATCACTGGAAACCACATGCATTTGCAGGAATGGCTCCACTTCAGAGGAATCTCTCGAGGCAAGTAAGTGAGTAATTTTCAAGGGTTTAGGCATTTATGAAAATAGCCTCTATAGTTACACTCACTAGGATAAAATTACAAGTGTTTTCAATCCTTGTACTTCAGGGCATAAACTGATCCTCAGCTGGGGACCAGGGAGGAATTTCCTCCCAGAGGATATTATTGTTCTGTGAGGTATCTCATGGGAGATTCATGTCTTCCTCCAGAGTATCTGGCACTAGCCACTGGAGGGGAATAAAAAAATAAATTAAAAAGATACTGTAAAAAAACCCTACAAGTTACTGCTCAAAATGAGTCAGCGCTCTGGTCTCCCCTGCCAAGCCCCGTATTTATACGCTCTCAGCTAACCGGGCAGCCGTATCTACGCCCGCTTGACAGACAGAGCGGCCACCACTGATAGGGAGAGAAAACGCGGCCGCTCTCTCTCGTGGTTGCGGCACAGGGGTGCCGGGCGCTGGAAGCTGCACAAAGCCT
>JANHFX010017487.1:0-29473 GCA_027560015.1 Chloroceryle amazona | reverse complement strand
CCTGTTTACGCGGCTTTCCCACTCCCCTGCGGGGGGTTCGGGCGGGAGCGGGATCCCACCGAGCTCCGGGAGCGGCTGGGCTGGAGAGGGCAGCTTCAAGCCACTTGTGCTACACATGGGGAAGTTAATAGGCAGAATTAAATATTAACGTTGTGCTAATAAAAATTAAAATTTCAAACGCTGGGGAGGCTAGAAATAGAAAATATTGCTGCGGGATTTTTTTTTTTGTGTTGTTGTTGAGAGGAGGGGAAAAACAATACAGAAGAGAAGGAAAGAAATACAGCCCAAAAGTTAGCATCGTCCTCTCGGTGACTTGCTAATCGCATCTTTACACTGACCACTACGCCTCTGAACATGTGTCACTTGGTGGAGCAAGTGCTGCTCACCTCGCAGAGCTCCACGGTTCCTATTGTGTTTAAAAGTAGCCTTTATTTGCACACCACCTTATGTATAAGAGGTTATTGCACTTTTGTGGGGGGGGAAATGATAATTTGTCCAGCCTCTTTATGTGGAGAGCAGCAGCTGCCATGTGAACTCCAGCTCCTAGAGGGATAAGTCATAGCCTGGCGCTGTGCATGCGGCTCAAGCCCCAGTGTGGTAACCAACTGAAGTATTTTGCATTAGTTCATATATAACTCTTAATGGCCAGAAGTCTGTGTATTTAATATGATGTCTCCACTCTTTGGACGTGATGTAAACATATATCAATGTACAGCTGAAGTTGAGTGACCAGTTTCAGTGGGCTCAAATCTACAATTCAACTGTCAAAAAATAATAATAACTTCAGTCTCCCTGTTGAGGGGTATAAAGGGATCTATTACTGATGGGACGTCGCTTGAGGGGATGGTGGTGTGCGCATATATAAATATATGCACACCGTATGTATTTGCCATGTACGTATAGGCATTCATCCATGCATTCATTTGTTGGGTTTTTTCACTTTCACTCTTCTCTGCAGAGTCAAGATGGCTAAAGGTGATCCGAAGAAGCCCAAGGGCAAGATGTCTGCCTATGCCTTCTTTGTGCAGACGTGCCGTGAGGAGCATAAGAAAAAGAACCCAGAGGTTCCAGTCAACTTTGCAGAGTTTTCCAAGAAGTGCTCGGAGAGGTGGAAGGTACCTTAATTTGTGACTTCCTACCTTCTTAGGGTATTTGCTGGGATGACATGTGAGTGTCTGAATGTGAAGGGAGCCAGTACCGTTTTGATCAGTGTGGCAAAGTGTGCTGGCCGTTGGTCAAGTTCTGCCAACTCCTGTAATGATTGTGAAGGGTTCAGCCTGGTGTGTCTGCCTGTTTAGGTGTTTCCACTACAGCCTGGCCATTTTTTCCTGTTGGCAGCAATCTCCCTCTAGGCCTGTGTCCTTGAGGACTCTGGCTGTGCTTGTCCCATTCCTGTTGCTTCTCTCTTGCTGAGTATGCTAGCTGTGGCTGCAGTCCCCAGTACAGGACCTTCGTCCCCAAGGTGGTCCAGTTAGAAAACAAACAAATTCTGAAACTCCCCTATCAAGTCAGTATGTGTTGGCCTGTTTACTTAAAGTTTGCCAGCTATTGAACAGTTGGGTAATCACAGGTTCGGTGTCTTGTTTTTTCGGTTTTTAGACCATGTCAAGCAAGGAGAAGGCTAAATTTGATGAAATGGCAAAGGCTGATAAGGTACGATATGATAGAGAAATGAAGGACTATGGACCAGCTAAGGGTGGCAAGAAGAAGAAGGACCCCAATGCCCCAAAACGACCACCGTAAGTAGCATGAAGGCATTAACCACACTGGTATTTTTGTGTTGTTTCTGTGCCCTGTAACACAGCTGATGGGCTTCCATAGAGGGAGTAGAAGGGGTGTACTGTTGGTGTAGCACTATTGGTAATATTCATAGCTTACTGTTGCTATCTTGTAAATCTGGGCAGCTTGTAACCTGGAGCACTAACGGGAATTGTCGTTATGTTGTACTCTTAAACTCATAGTGATGGAAGACATGGAAATGACCGGGTCACAGTGAGACTTGTGTATCTTAAGATGAAATTGTGTGTTAGGAATAGACAACGCTTGATTGAAAACAGCACTGGGTGAAGGCTGCAGGTCTGGGCCTCAGGAAGAAATCAAAGCATGCTTGTGTTGGGTTTTTAAGTTAAAAAAAAAAAAGCGCAATTTCTATTGAGTGTGTGAGTGCATGTGTGAATGCTGTGAGTGAGGGATGGAGAAAGGGGAGCTCCCTGGGTGTTCTGCTCCAGTTCTGACTGTCCTCTGGTGCTTCTCCCCAAGGTCTGGCTTCTTCCTCTTCTGTTCAGAGTTCCGCCCCAAGATCAAGTCTACAAACCCTGGCATATCCATCGGGGACGTAGCAAAGAAACTGGGTGAAATGTGGAACAACCTCAGTGATGGTGAAAAGCAGCCTTACAATAATAAGGCAGCTAAACTGAAGGAGAAGTACGAGAAGGTAAGGCTAGTCTTTATGTGTGCCTCTTCCGTGCTGGCTCTTGTGTTGATGTGTTTCTGTAACATAGACCCAGCAGAGGTGACCCCAGCATAGTGAGCATCTCCAGTTTACAGGTACCCGTTCTCGGCGTGCTATGTAGCCGAGCTTTGTGTCCGTCGGGGCAGGGCAGAGAGCCACAGGTGGATTCCAGTGAGGAGGGAGAGCAGCAGTGGCTGCTCATGTTGCCTGGGCAAAGGGTTTGCCATGCTGTTAAAGGAGCTTTGTCCCATTAGCAGGAGACTTTTGAGAGGCCGAGTTCCCTTCTCCTCCTCAAAGACATAACCACGACTGCAGGGTTCCAGGCTTCCATAATCCAGAGGCGGATGAGTCCTCTTAGGTGTCTGCATACCTGTGTCTGTACCTTGCTGGCTGGCTCCCCTCCGGGGGTGCGGCTGTGGGAGGCCAGTCCCTGTACGTTAACGCTGTACGAATGCTGTATGTGTTTGCTGCTTAGAGCCAATTAAGGCATCCTCTTGACTTTGCAGGATGTTGCAGACTACAAGTCTAAAGGAAAGTTTGATGGCGCAAAGGGAGCAGCAACCAAAGCTGCTCGGAAAAAGGTAGAGGAAGAAGATGAAGAGGAGGAGGAGGATGAAGAAGAGGAGGATGAAGATGATGATGATGAATAAAACTGTACAATACTTGTCTCCATGTGAATACCATAGAGTAGGGGAAACACCATAAATGAAGCACCTCTTATTTGAGATGGTGTCTCTTGCCCTTATTAGGCTTAATTAAAAAAAAATTTGGATTCCGATTGCGTTGTAGTTTCTAAAAGTGCTCTAGAAATTGTAACTGGTTTACATGAAGTGGCCATGGGTGTAGTGAGCACCCTGAAACTGTATCAAAGTTGTACATATTTCCAAACATTTTTAAAATGAAAAGGCGCTCTAGTGTTCTCCTAACTCTGTGCACTTTGCTGTTGGTGTAACAAAGCATTTAAAAATGTTTCAAGCATTTTTTTAATTTGTAAGGTGGTGTTACTATATGGTTATTGGCTAGAAAATCCTGGGTTATAAACTGTACATATCTATAGTTTGTAAAAACTAGACAGATTCTTGTGGTACATGCTTAGAGTTATGATGCCTTAGAGGAGCAGTGATTACTTGGAAAGGCTGTACGTTCCCCGGGGTGCCATGGCCCAAAGCATGCACTGTGAGGGTAGATCTATTTACACTACAGTGGGCGTCCATTTAGCTTAAAGTTGTCTTTCTGTATATAGTGAAATAGCATTCTGCTGCCATTCTTAGTTGTGGAAGGGGGTTCAGCTGGCATGAGAAGTGTATGGATTTTTTTTTAGTTAAGTGCGGTAGTTTTTAAACTGAAACTGTAGACATCTCTTCATCGTCAACTAAGTGAAGAGCCAGTGCAGCAACTGAAGTTCAAAAACACTCTGTACTTAAATGAATTTGCAACGTTCTGTTTTTTTTGTATGTTTAGAATGCTGAAATGTTTTTGAAGCAAAATAAACAGTATTACATTTTTAAACTGTTCTTGACAACACTCTAAATTTCTGGTTTAAAAGGATTTTAACAACAGCAAGAGGTTCATTTTGAAGTCTGTGGCATCCCTCAGGGCTGGTGACTTAGGAAACATTCTGACTCAAGGATTTAAAAAAAAATAATAAAAAAAAATGGTGGCCAGCCAAAACTGGCTGAATTGAAAGAGATGGCTGCTTCAGCTAATATGCAATCGTAACTGTTTATGGCTGAGTGGCATAAGATGCTATGCAAGTTTGAACTTTATTACTTGAACTTGGGAGCCTAAATGAACATTCATGACGTAATTGTTTGTTTGTGTGTGTATATAGCAGCATTCAGAGATGCAGAGAAAGGTAGGTGGCTAGGAATGAGGCTGACACCATGGAATAAGTATAAAAGCATAGTTTGGAATTTTTTTTCAGTTGTGTTGGGTAAATTTATAGCCCAAATGCATTGCTGTACATATTAAAATGTGCCTTTTTTGTCCTGTGTTAAACTGTTTCAGACTTGTGGTTTTTTCTAGCATCTCTGTTCATGGCAGGAGCCAGGCGCCTACTCTTAACTCCCTGCTGAAGGAGGAGCGTGGCGCAGGTACTTAGTCTGTGTCCTCTCTCTTGTGATGCAAGTTTGAATAGGAGTTGGGTGCCGTGAGGTGGGCTGGGGGAGCGATGCAGATGTTTCCCCTCTGGTGACCAAGCTGTCCGCATTGCTGTCTTGTCACCTTCCCCAGTCCAAGCTGGGGATGTTATGCATGCTGGAGAAGGTAATACCTGGTCTCCAGCTGGTGACTAAGCTCACTTCGCCTTGGTGCAGAAACTGCACGAACTGGGAAGGAAGAGCGTAGCACCCCTTTGCTACCCTTGAATTCTTTCCTTGTGCTGGCTGTAGTTAGCAGTTGGTGTTTGCTTGGCAGCGAGGAGATGGGGCTGTGAGGATGCCTGAGTTAATAGGTCAGAGTTGTGGGTTGCTGTGTGCAGCTGACTTAAGAGGACAGGGTAACTCATTAGTGTAAACTGTGGGTAGGGGCTGCTGCCACTGCTTCGTTTGAGCAAAACTACAGATTAACAAGGGCTGGCTTTACAGGCAGTAAGTACTTCTAATGTGGATAAAACTGCTTTGTTGCCTAATTGGGTAGCACATCTGGCTTCCCATGACTTCTCAGCAACTGTAGTATTTGGTGAAACAGCCTGAGCTAGTGTTGAGATGGACTAGAACCTGAAAGCAGAACCGAGCAAAACTTGGTATTGGATGAAGCTAATAAACTTTTCTGAAACAGCAACCTATAGCAGCTTTTTTTTTAAGACTAAATAGCAGTTGGATCACTTCAAAAATACTTCTATAATTCCTTAATTATGGCAATTCTTAATGTCTTTAATGCAAAAAAAAGTGTGAAATTGGCCCCAATTTTATGGGAGGTTGCATTTTAAAAGCCTCAATAAAGTTGCATCTGGAAAAGAAATAGGTACCTATTGTATTTGCTACCCTTTCTGCACATCTGATGCAAGCAAGAAGATGACTGGAAATTCCAACATGTGGAAATGTGATGGGAAAGTGGTGGAACAGAAGAGTGATGGCATCATTTCAGGAGCTGCAAAACTGTTACTATTGTCTAGTTGGCAAAATCTCCCCTTAGCCACATAGGGGAATTAGTGTAGATCACCGCTGTGCAAATCGAGCTTGGCTTTGAATTAACTGCTAGTGAGCTGAGCCCCTATTGATAGTATTAGCAAATAAGAACTAGAGCTGACACCTCTTTGTCTTTGTTATATTGGAAATCTATCGAGTTGCAGGGCTTGATTAAGGTCTTGGGCCTTACAGTGCACTACCTATTCCTGCTCTGCAGATTTCTAAAGTCTGGTATGCCTTGGGGCTGTGGTTCAATACAGTGCTAGTGAAGGACTAGGGGGATTCAAATTTGGATATAGCAGATGTACTGATGATGTTTCTTCCCCTAGTACTCTGCCATTGATAAATACCATAGTGTGTATGTATATAAGTAACACATGATTCCACTCTGCCTTGCACTGGTTGTTGTGTTCTGAGATGTCATCTCAAATATTGGGAACTGTTTAATTTCACACAGCTTTTTTTTTTTTTTATGGAACAGTCTCCAAATGCTTAGAAATGCTTGTGGTGTTTCAGAGCAGGCATTTCTACTTTGGGCTGCTGTACAGCTAAAACTTCTAGTCTGAATTTAGTCCCAAGCCAAGCAGAGTAAATATGTCTCTTATTAACTCTATTATATGTAGAGAAGTGTAATAATAAAATAGATTGGGGAAAGGGAGGGGTGAAGAGAGACTCTTCATTGCATGAATTTGACAGAGCTGAACATGAGGCTGCTTGTGTTCCCAAAACGTGACTTGTTGCATCCCCTCTTCCTGCTAAGATGGGCTGTGAGGGTGAGGGGCTCACTTAAGAAAAAGCAGGAACCGTACTGGTACCAGAGCTGTTAAAGCCTGCTTGCTGCTAGGAGGAGGCACAGAAGGGCTCAGTGTGGTGGGGTGATCCTTCTGGATGCCTAAAACAGTGTCACAGCTTCTGCTCTAGGGAAATCATCTGCTGGTGCTGATGTGGGGCAGAGATGGGCAGAGGCAGGCAGGGTGCTGTTTGACGTGCAGGTCCTTTCCCGGGGTTGGTAACGTTTGAGTTGTGCTTGGGACTGTGCGTACTCTTGGGAACACAGTCGCTACCAGAATGCACCCTGTCCCTCTGAAATCAAACCAACAAGGGGGCAAGGGGGTGACCTGAGCTGCTCTGTGCAGGCCAGAGGCTGCCTCTGCTGAAAACGAGCCTGCCCTTCTATTAGCATGACCTGGGGAGACAGAGGAGTGGTGTTCTGCTGCTGCTCTGTAGCCTATACATTTCTAAATTCAGTTGAAACATGGTAAATACTTGGTGTGAGCCCTTAGATTAGAGCCGCTGGCTCTGGGGAGGGACAGCATTGGGGAAGCCCCACGGTGGGTGTGGGTTTAGCTCCACGCAAGCAGTTGGGAAGAAATCCGTGCTGCACGATGGCTTCCTGCTGCTCGAGTCGGTATCCTAATGCATCTGTGGGGAAGCAGTGCATTAATTTTTCTGTAATAAAATTAATTAAAAATCCTAGTCCAAATGCATATTGAATCAATTAGCAGCGAGCGGCTGCAGCTCTAACAGAGGTCCATAGGAAGGTGAGAGTCTGTGTGGGGGATTGTACCGGGGATACAGGCAGAGGCGAAACATCTCTTACCTGTTCCCTTTGAATGCCTGTTTCTGATAGGGTTTTATCCACTCCTAATAAACCCTACAGGAACATCAGTGAGGTGCGAGGGCTTCTCTTGGCTCTGTCTTAGGCGATGGCAGGTGAATGGCTTTTTGCTTCCAGCCTCCAGCACAATTCTGGCAGCCACCTCGAGTTTATGTTTTCCCTCTGCTTACTCAGGCTGTTGTTCTGTGGTAGAGAAACACCCCCCAAGTAAGTTCTCTCCTGCTGAGGTCTTTGGGAAGCAGGGCGGACCAGGAGAAGAGGCTGGGATAGGACCTCCCTGCTGGCTTTGCTGGGGTGAGACTGGGATGCTGCATTTATGGCCACGCTGCAGTTTGCTTTCTGACAAGCCCCGTGCTTGCTTTCCTCTAAAAGATAACGGGAGGAACTGTGACAAGCGATGTATTTATTTCCGCTAGGGCTGCACCACATTTTAGTGCAATAAAATGAATTGCAAATTGCAGCTGTGCTGCAAAACAAAATGTGCTGGAGACCCCATTACGAAATGGTCCCTCTCTAAACTGGTTTCAGCTTGCAGTGGAGAAGGGACTGAGTAGCCAGTGTGCCTGACAGGGGTTTCATGCCCTACAAGATGACTTCATTCCTTTTTGTCAGGCTGGGCTCTGGTGGGAGCATGGTGTGTGCCCTCCCCTGCTTGGGCAACATTTGGTGCCCTGTCTTCAAAGTGTTCTGCAAACATCTCATCCTTGATAGGTCTGATGTATACATGCTAAAGTACTGTGTGGATGAGGGGTGGCTCTTTGGTTGTGCTAAAGATCTTGATTGGAGATGTCTGTGGCTAAGAGCTCTTCCCTGAGCACCTTCCTGCACCTGGATCCCTAAATTAGGTGGGAGGAAGCATGCCCAGCCCTGCTGGAGCTGAGACCTATGGCTCATGGGCGGTGAGTATTTCCTTTTCTTGTTCCTGAATGTGGCATGACCTTAGAGAAACACCTGTGAAGTGACTAATCCAGGGTTAGTCTCTGTTAAGCTGGAGCAGAGGTGGCAAGGGACTGCCTCAGGACTGGGGAGCCCAGGAATTGTGTGGAACTGCAAAGTGGTGCTGTGGTGGGGTTAAGACCTTTGGAGGCTGGGGTGTGTGAAAGCAAATCTTTGTCTTGATGTTGAGAGGTGAAAATGCATTAACCCTAATACAGGGTTGCCTGTTCTGTAGCTGTGTCCCCCAACACAGTTGACTTCATGTTCCTGGCTGAATCCAGCAGCCAGGAAAATCACAGCCTGAGAACAGCCTTGCTGTGGGAGGGGGTATTTTGATGGTGTTTGTGGTTGACTTTTGCACCCCTGAAGTGCAGAGTACTGCTGCTGTGTCCCTGTACATGCTGCCGTGTCTTGCTCCCGGCTGGGAGATCCCTGCCGAGGCACCTGCAGAACAGGAGCAGCCCCTCTGCACAGGCGCTGCGGTGCCCAGCCTGGGTCAGGAGAGGCAGATAGGTTGCTATAAGGGATAGAGTTGCTTTTTCCTCCCAGCCTTTCATCTTGTAAAGCTCCCTCAGGTATTTCAAATCAGAAAAATACTCTTTATAAAAAATATTAATTAAATGTAGCCTGGCTTTCTTGCTGTAAGAGTTTATTGCTTGTAAGTGTTTTTAACTGCTTCTTTGTGAAGCTTAAGATTTGCTTTATGTTAGTCTAGAAAATTAAGATGTGTAGAAGGGTGAAGTGGTTTGAGGCATTGCTTGAGACAAATGCCACTCGCCTGCTGCTTATTACTGTGTGATTGCTCTTTTCCTCTGTGGTACCCGGGATGTGCCAGCAATAGCTCGTGGTCTTGCAAAAATGTCTCAAGAAAGGTGGAAGCAGAGGCAATTTGGTCTTCAGTTTTCTTAAAAAATGTGGTTTGCTCTCTTCAGCTTTAGAGCTCAGGCTGGGGATCTTCCCTGGGCTTGAACTTCTGCAGTTGTTTAAGGCATTGCTACCTGCAGCTCCTGGCAAAGGTTGCTTCCCAGTAGCAGGGAGAGCAAAAGAAAACATGTGCTTGGTCTTTTATTGCTTTTTTTTGTTGTTGTTGCTTCATATAGTAACTTAACTTTTGCAAGCTGCTGGGAGGTTTTTCAAACCAAGCTCAAAGATCAAGGTGTCAGTAAAAGTCTTAAAGAGAACCCTTTCTTCTCAGGGCTTGTCTGGAAGTGGAATAAAACCCGATCAAATAGCATTAGACTAATTAAAGATATCTCACACCTCACTGTCAATTGTGTCATTCGTTGGTGATTCCCCACCAGAGAGAGCTGTCTAGCAAAAGAATCAGACCTGATGTTTTGAACCTTAAGGGTAACTTGCAAAAGGCCTTCAATGGTTTTGAATGCAGGAGGACTTGGACTCGTTCGTTTTCTACTGTTCCCTGTGTGTCTCTGTAGTGTGTCACTGTTCCCTCTTAGTGCTTTGCCTGGGGAAGAGAGCAAAGGTGTCTTCTTTGCAGGCTCAGCCCTTTACCTTTTCCATTAATGTGTGATTACTCCTCTGTGGGGAGCAGCGAGAAATAGTCCTGCAGACCCAGGCCAGATCACCCTGGACGCTCCTCATTTACTGGAAGGTGACATCTCAAAAAGCCAACTCTCCAGCAGTGGTTCAGGCTGATCTTTCCAAATCCAAAGTGGAAGGAAGCCCCCAAATCCCTTTTCTCTATGTTCCCTGCCCAAACCCTCCAAATAAATGCCCCCAAAATGCCTTTTTTACAGGTGCTGTTTCACAGATTTCTCATCTTCTAAAGACCCTTTTCTCCACCTGTTTTGTTTCTTCCCCTCCTCCCATTCCCTGCCCCAGCTCTCCCTCTGCCCAGTAAAGCAGCCATGGCCAGCAAACCAGCCCCAGTGTCTTATTTGATGTGGTGTAACTTCCAAATGTTGAGAGCAAGCTGGTCTGTCTTTTCCTGCTGCTCGGATGCTTTGGGGAAGATCTTCAGGTGGTGTGGGCTGTTGCTCTGTGCCAGCTCAGACTACCCACTGGTGCTGTTCCTGAGATTTTGTGCCCATGGCAGCATCAAGGGGGAGGGTGGAGGCTATGGTGACGTGTGAGCCACTGCTGACCGGGAGTGCACTGGGCTGGCCAGTACATGTGGAGCCAAGTGGTCATGATGGAGCTGGGAAACGGGAGCGGGAGGCAGCTGAGGGATGCGGGTCTCCTGGTCTTGAGCAGACGGCATCCAGCCCACAGGGTCTCTCTCTGTGGTGGGGACCATATGGTGCTGTATTTCACAGCTGGCCCTGTGAGATACGGTTCAGCAGCTCATATAGATGGAAGGGAACGGGTGGTCTCAAAAATGTTTATGCTGCTTGTGCTCAGGTCTCTTGTGGAGAGGGTTGTGGGCAATGAAATAGGTTAGGCTGTACCACAACCATGCTGGGTTTCTGTAGAACGATTGTTGGGCTGGGAACACCTTCTCGTGGCAGGGAACTGGAACAAGCTGCTGTGGGGTGAGATAAGGTGTTAATGTGTGGATGAGAAGCACCTTCGTGTATAGTCTCATCCTGCTAAACCTTCAGAGGTGCTCTGGTAGGGTCCCTTCCCCACTGACCCCATTCCAAGCCATGCTTGGGCACCGGCTCTCGTGGGAGGTGGTGGGGATGTGCCGGACCATGTTGCAGAGCTGCTGAGTGACAGCCTCTCCTAAAGCAGAGTTGCAAAACTCCGTGAGCTGAAGTGTGATCGAAGGAAGTGAGATCTGTCCGGACGTGGGAGCCCCACAAAGGGAAGGTCCTGTGGGGCCAGCCCAGCCCGGCAAGTGCTTGGGGTGCCCATGGTGGGAGAGGGGATCCTGCCGGAGGAGCTGCTGGTTTGCTAGAAGCCGTCTCCTAAATATGGACATGATTAATTTTTATTTATTTATTTGCTTGCTCTGGAATCTTTGCATTTTTCCCTTAATCCTGGAGGAAAGTCAGTGGTGCCCTGTGTGCATGTGACATGGCTGTGCACAAACTCCCTTTGTAACTTCTTTCTTTCATGGGGAGAAAGACATTCAGGAAAAAGCAGGGCCCTGACAACAGGAATCAAGTGTTTCTAAATATGGACATCCCTTTTTGGACTAAAAAGTATTTTTTGTACCGTGCATATTTCCCCTGTTAATCATTTCCTTTTGTTCCTCGCAAACTTTGGTCCTCCAATGTTATAGAAGGAATAACCGCTCTGTTTGTAAACTTTCATTTGTGATACATGAACCGGCTGGTACATTAGAGGAATTTGCTGGGTTTTCTTTTTAATGCAGTTGGAAAGGCCGGGGCTCTGGCTACTCACCCTTGGCTTTTCCTTTTTTATTAAAAGCAGTCATATTTGGCCTCAGCCCATCTCGAAATATTGGGGATTTTACAGACCATTGAGCTTTGCCTGGTTCTATTCACTGCTTTTGTGTTTCACTAATTGGCTTGATAAAGAAGGGCCTGGGCTCTGTAAAGTGCTTCTCCTCCAAGGTGAAATGTGAGCTGGAGAGGGGGAAATATTCAGATGTTCACTAGCAGTTATGCTCGCTGGATAATCTGAATGCATCAGAAATGAGCTAGAGCTCAGACAAAGTAGGGGATTAGGAGTCTGAGATGGGCGAGTGGGGTGGACATCTGGAAGCCTGCTGTTTAGCTTGTCTGCTGGGGTGGGTTGTGTCTTCATTATATGGGTTATATGCGCCGAAAACGAGCAGCGTGCTGGGATCCCTGTTGCTCTCTGTGTCTGAAATAAGAGTTTTTCTTCTTATTTTTGGGGCACCCTGCCCTTCCCAGTGGAGCTCTGTGTGTTTGACTCAAACCCCATCACCAGCACAGGAGAAACTCACCCTCTGAAGTTGGAGGGAGAGCCTGGGGTTTTATGGCCCTGTTTGCACACACTGCCTCTGCCTGCTGCTTTGAGGTGTCAGGGAGAAAAACATTGCGTGCACCCACGGCTGGTGTTACGCAGATGGCAGATGCTCAGGCCCTTCCTTGTCCGGTGCTCCCTGTGTTTTTGGGCAGGTGCAGCCCTGCAGAGCCCGATAGAAAAGCAAAGGCGTGGAAGAGAGGGAGAGAAGCTAAACTCAGAACTTCTGAACCTGTCCTGTGTGTGGACCTTGGCTCTTCTAAAGTTGAGCCCATTGTTACGGCACAGGGTCGCTTCTGCTGCCGCCAGCATCTGCCGTGGGCAGCGCTATCCATCAGGGGTTGGCTTCACTGGCCCCGTCCTGCTGTCCCCCAGCCCCTTGCCCTGTCCTGCTACGGGCATAAGGACATGGCTCGGGGCACAGAGCTATGGGTGGAGTGTGGATAGGTATGTGGGGGTTTCATTTGATGATGAAATGAGTCTAAATACCCTTTTGCCTTTTTGAAAACACAATATTGGAGAAGGAATTCCAAATATGTTGTGAACAGACATAGCCAAATAGTGGTTTGTTTTGCATTTGTTTTTCTCTCAAAAAGCATTTCGTTACCAGCCTCTTGGTGTGTGGCCTGTTCCTCCTCCTCCATCCCCAGCGCCTCACTTTGCTCATGTTGCTGTCCCCTTCCTGGACAACCTGCCTTGGCAGCTTCAATTTTGGCCACAGCTGTAATGTACCAAAATATGGCTGTGCACAGCTGGAGCCTTGCTGCACTCCCACCAAATACCCACCTCTGCCTGAACAGCATCACACCTGCCCCTGGGTGGGAAACATCATGCTGAGCATGCATCACGCTGATGCTTCTGCAAACAAACAGAGAAGTTTAGGATTGGTGCCTTGTTCAGGTGAGCAGTGGGGTTCCCACCCTGTCTCATCTCAGGTAAAGCCAAAGCAAATCAATTTAGGTGAAGGTAAAGAGGCGACCTCCAGGCACAAATGTGTCACCCTAAAGCAGATGCAAGAGCTTTGGGTCATGCTTGGGATGATAAAAGCAAGATTTTTAATTAAAAAAAAAAAAACGAGTCAAACCAACGTTGCTGCAGAAAAGACAAGTACTAGGGCAGCGGGGACCCAGGCAGGGCATTAGTAAAGGGTGGTTAAACACCATTTGCCAGTTGTTGCTGGACACGATGCCCCAGGGAATTAAAAGCAGGACTGAGGAGTGAGTCCAATGCAGTCGTGTGGCAGCGTCCACTGGAAGTGCTGACTTGGTGAAACGTGCCTGTGTTGTGTCAGAGACGTGCACAATTCAGGGAGTGAAGGAAAACATGAAGTCTTTACTTCTTGTGTTTTTTATGTTTTGTGGGGGGTGTTCTTGTTTTATGTCTTGGCTGCACACACGCTGGCCTGGCCCATGGGTCTCTCGCTGCAGTACTGCTGGGCGGCAGCTCCTGTTGCACTACTTTGCTTTATCATTGTCTTTTGGCCAAGCTGCCTTTTCTCTTTTGGGGATACCTGATGGAGGAGCAGAGCTGAGTCCTGGCCGGTACCAGCAGCTTTTTCACATTTTGGGTGCTTTTGTGTCCTACTTGGGTTGAAACTTGGTGTACTTAATATTTTCTCTGTGAGCTTAGGGAGCCGCTGCTGAGAGTGATTTGTGAGCACCAGGCAGCTCATGGGTGCGCAGGTGAGCCAGCTCCTTTGCTTGGTGCCAGTGTAATGGAGAGTCTGCGTCTTGGTCTCTGTTATAAGCAGGTTTGGTCTGGAGAAGGGATGCAGCTCCCCTGGCATCACCTATGGCCCCTTTGGATGCCAAAGCTCTGGAAGCCAGATGCAAAATTTTTCCCTCAGGAATGCAGAAGGAGTGTGTTTCTCCTGAGAAGCAGGGCCAGAACAGTGTTTGTGTGATGTGGGGGAACTCTGGGTTAGGAGATTTGTGTGATTTTATGCAGGCTAAATGCAGTTAAGCATTACAGCCCCAATTCTTGCTCCATTTTAATGCCGTTTTTCAGAATGCCGGCAGCAATACGTTGGAACTGCTCTGTGCTGCGGGGAGAGCCTGAGAGGCTGCCCTGGGGACCCGGGAGCTTTGGGAGAGCTCATGGCAGGGACAGGGGACACTGCAGCTCCCTGCTACCCTTCTGTGCTGCCAGAGCCTTTGCTGCGAGGTAAAGGGGTCCAAATTTGGGGGTTGCAGCCCCAAGCACCAGGTCAGTTATGATGGCTTTGGCTGGGGATGCTTCTGCAAACAGGAGCTGCTGGGAGTTTGCGTTCCCCTTGGCCTCAGTCCTGAAGGAAGCCTAAAGCCTCGGTCAATAATAAGCTTATAAGTCAGTAAATCTTGGTAATGAGAAAAACAGAAGATGGCATCTGCTCAATGCGATCTGGTAAACAGCTATCAAAATGAGCTGCCCGTTACTGCAGGGGTTACAGCTGAAAACCCCAATTTGCCTGCAGGATTGGCAGGTTTTGCTGCCCCAGGTTCTTCAGAGTGGCTGCTGGAATCCCACTGCACATTGAGGCTGAGCATGGGGAGAAGAGGCTCTTGGGAACCACAGCCTGTGCTGTGAAACCAGAGGTAGGGTTCCCTCATCCTTTGTGTGGAGCCCCGGATGAGCAACGATACAGGACCACCACAGTGGTTGCCTTCACCTCCTCCTCCTGTGCCTCCTTGCAATGGCTTCACTTGGAGATGTCCCTGCGGGTGCTCTGCAGCAAGTAGAGGTTGGGGTAAAAATGGGAAAACAGTTTCTTCTCTATCCTGTCTTCAGAGATGCTGAACTGAGGTGAGCTGATGGACAACAGGCGTCTGGGGATAAATGAGTTGCACAGGAGACAGCAGGAAGAGGAAGGTGCTGGGTCTTCATCTGACACCCACTCGGACAAAGTTGGTGCCCATGGAGTGGGAGCTGGCAGCGGTCCTGGTCCCGCTCAAACTGTGTCTGCAAAATGGGGAGGAGGAGGAGGGGAGAGTTCAGGGGAAGGAATCTGCATATGGTGTGTAATGCTTTTATGAATTGGGTCTTTAATAATTTACATTACCAGTTTAATACTTTGAATACAAATTATCTTGCCCATATGCTGTGCTGACAAACATAAAAATGGAGTAATCAAAGCTGTAATAGCACTACAGCAAAAAGACATAAAATGCCACTAGAAGGCTTAGGATAAATTATTGCATGCACACACTAGCTCTATGGCTCCCTGGTGCCAAAGGATGCATTGCAATTGCTTCCTCAGACTTTGCATTTGGGCTTGAGGACTGGTGTGGAATCAGGAGTAGCGCTCAAAATTCAGTGAGATGGGCAGCGTTTAACAAAGAGGAGGAAAGAAAAAAGGCTCAGACCTGTTTGATAAACACCGCAATTTAAATTCTGCTCTGGCATTACATGGACTGCTAAGAAAATATAGCCCACTTATTTGTAGGGAGCCCCCTTCTTCCTCCAGCGGGGGTGATTTGCATGTATTATAAACTGCAGTGTTGGCTTGCCATCTTCAGGCAGCTGCCACGCACTGCACAGCATCCCTGTCCATCTCTGCACTGGCTGGAGGTGGCGGGTCCAGCCTGGGTGCCACAAGGGATGCCTAATGGAGGATGCTTGCCACAGCCTGGCACCAGGTGACCCAGGCAATGGTTCAGAGAAAACATCAGTTTCACCTCCTTCCTCTTCATACCTGTGTTTGCTCCCCTCTATGCCAGAGCTCTGTGGGACTGGAGGAGGTGGGAGAGGATGAAACAGCCCCAGAACCTCAGTGCTCCCTCCTGGCTGCCCTCAGGCTGCAGGTTAGGTGTGAGGGAATGGTATGGGTGGACCTGAGAGCTCATGGGTGCTGCAGCTGACTTAGTCATTTGCTTTTGGCAGCCACGTTTGTGTGTATACTGGGCATCCCAAAGGGCATGGGGCTGTGCAGCAAAATGGGCAGGGTTGCAGAGCAGAGATGCTAGTTGTGCTCACAGGGAAAAAGCTGCTGTTTGTAGATGTCAGTAGACTCGTATTGTAGCTTGTGGCAAAGTCTTTGCTTTTAAATACCAGTCTATTCATTGGTGCTGTATCGCAAAGGCGTCCCTGCTACAGGCAATCTTTCACAGAAGGAGCCATTTAAGGCTCACATTTGCATACACTGAATTTCTGAGCTCTCAAGGTTACTCCATGCTGTAATCCATTCTGTGCTTCTAATATGATCCATGAAAAATGAGGCTTCTTCCCAAATAAATCATCAGCAATGGGGGAATGGTGCTTTTCCGGAAGGCGTGAGGCTCTGGTGATAGCAACGTTTTCTCCAAAAGGCAGAGGCAGCAGGGCAGGCTCGTTCTGTGCTGCCTGAACTCCTTGCTGCTTGCCCCGAGACCCAAACCCCTTGCATATGAATGCATTTTTCCTACCTTTGCCTCTCCCAGGATCTGCTGCTGGCTGTGTGCCTAGGATGTGGTGCCAGTGGCGAGGGTGTGGTGCACCCCAAGGTGTAGGGTCATCCGTCTTCGGCTCATCCATTAGTGTATGTATTGGTGCACACACACATCTCTCTAGGTCTGAGGGGAGAGGAGTGGGTGCTGGTGTTTGGGATCCCATGTCCTAGCAAGGTGGGGTGCCCAGGGCTGCAGAAAGACAGAGCAGCCCCCTCCTGCCTGCTCTACCAGTCTGTTTTCCACCTTGCTCTGCTCCTTCTGCACCCCAAACCCAGCTCTGTGCTCTCCCCAAAGCCCAGTTTTGCCAGTGAAAGGGTTGGTTTGTGGTTGTTTGGTTTGGTTTGGTTTTTTTGACAGGGGCCCCTGGTGCTGCAGCCCTGCTTCGTTGCCCATCCCTGGGGAGCAGCCATGTGGCAGAGCAACCCCGTATATTGCATCCGAGCATGCCATGACTCAAACCCTTGGAGCAAAGAGGCAGCTGGAGCCTCTCCTGCCCGGGTTGATGCGGGCTGCCTGGGTGGGTGAATGGAATGAGATGCAATGGGAAGGTACTGGAAGGCATCCAGACCCCCACTGGAGCAACTTTTCCCATTGTCAGATCTTCTGGATAATAAGGCCCTCACTGATCCTTTTTCTCCGCTAACAAATTGGCTGAATCAAGACTGCAATGAGAATTATTCCCATCCTCATCCAGAGGGAGATTTTCAGCATAAAAGGCTTCATATGACTCATAAACTCTAACATTTATTTCTGCACACAAGGTAAATATTTCCCCCTCTGAATGTCTAAGCAATGCAATTTTGTTTAAAGCCTCCATTTGTTTAAGTCTGGAGGTGACAATAATTCACCTGTTTTCCCTTCCTGCAATTCCCTAGGCAATGACGTAAGCCAAAATAGAGCCAACTCAGCTCTGGCTGTTTGTCACTTGTCAGCCCCCTCCCTCAAACACGCTCAGATGAGCTTTGTCCTGGAGTTTACATTCAGGTGCCTTCTGATCTTGGTAGGTTGCCCTGTGTGTTCCACTTTAGAAGAAGAAATACAGCACACCTGTATGCAGCCACTGCCAGGGCAGGCAGGAGGAGAGACATAATTTAACTCCAGATAAATCATGATTTCACAGTGATCAGCCTGCCACAGGCAGTCGAGAGTCCCATCTCCTTGGCACCATACCAATTCTTGTCACTCAATGTCCCAAAGAGACACTCTTGTGGACAGAGATCATAGATGACTGAGAAGATGCCTGGAGTTGTAAACATCATTAGTCTGGAGAAAACAAGTGTGCCTGGGAGCTGATGTAGGGTGAGGACGTTCAAAGGCAGCATTTGCCTTTGCAGAGCATGGGATGTGTCTATGGGCTGCGTGGGTCCCTAGCCTCGGGTTTCCCTGAGTCTGTCACCACCTGAAGCTCCAGCAAACCCAGGGAGGCAAAGCACAGCCTCATCCCTAGGAGGGCCTGGGACCATGGATTTTGGAGGCTCCCCTGCAGCCCCATCCTCAGGAGAGGGGGAGCCCAGGTAGGGGTTAGCTGTTGAGGGGTAGAGGTGTTGGGGGGTGGCCTTAATGCACGACCTGCTTTTGTTCTTTGAGGGAGGTGAAAGAAGAATGCTCCTGGTAGGTGTAGCTCCTGGGTGCTTTCTGCAGGAGATTTTCATCACTCCTGTGAAGCTGTTCAGCTCCTGCCAGGGGAGACAGAGACCCCTGGATACAGCTTTGTCACTGCTTAAATATATCTTGTGTGAGAGTGATGGGCAGATGCATGCTCAAAACCGTGCTGGCACATCAGGTGTTGGAGAAGCTCCCACTGCAGCACGGGCAGAATGTTTGCAGCATGGTGCCTCACTTTGTTTTCCATCCTTTTTGGTACCCCTATGCTTTTACTGGCTTCAACGGAGTTACTTCCTATTTACAGCCAGTGTCACATGAAATCTGAAGCAGGCACCTCTGCTTGTGTCCTGTGTTCCCTCCCAGGACTCTCTTGCTCCACCAACAACTCCCAGTGCTGCTCCCCTGAGTCCCTGCCCATCCTTGAGGACATGTCCACATCCAAGCCTACACTCAACGCTAACTTGCACAGGCAGTTTCTTTTTCTGTCTGCCTCTTTCTTTTTCTCTGTTTTTAAAGGAAGCGGGATCCAAGGCTGCCATGTAGTGATGATATTATTGTTAGTAGTTATTTCTATTTCCATAGCTCTAAGAGGCAGGGAACAGAGTCCCACTGGGTTAAATGCAGCACATGCTATAACAAAAAGACGGTCTGGGTGCCAAACAACTTGCAATCTTCTTAATGTAAGGAATGTAAAATTAACATTACTATAGCAACATCTTGCTCACATTGC
The DNA here is from genome assembly GCA_027560015.1 of Chloroceryle amazona. Taxonomy (NCBI): domain Eukaryota; kingdom Metazoa; phylum Chordata; class Aves; order Coraciiformes; family Cerylidae; genus Chloroceryle; species Chloroceryle amazona. The sequence goes on along the minus strand of JANHFX010017487.1, from coordinate 10,743 downwards.
ATGCAGAGAGGATTTGTTGGTCTTTATATTCAGTGTGTATGTGTGTGTATATATATATATGTTTGTGTAGTATATATATACAAACCCTAAATGTCTCTGGCAGCTTCTTCCATGGTTGAATTTATATTTAATTTCAAGTTCTCTGTATCTCAGATCTGTGTTACTCCTTAAGATTTGTGTCCAGCTTTCCTTCAGCAAGCCTCGTCTTCTCCTTTGGGCTCTTTTATGTGTGTTGTGTGCCAGACTTGAGTCCTCTCTGCCAGGGGCAGGAACAAACCCCGATCAGAGGGCTCATTCCATCTTACCGGTGGTTCCATTTTAAATGTATACAACCCTGTTATACTCCATAACTGACAGCATCTCCAAATATGTTTTCTTCAGTCAGTTTGTAGGAGAGCAGGATGAACCTAAGACATACAAATCCCTCTTTTCTCTTCTCATCTCTCTTCTTTCAAGTTACTGTTTCAACTTTAAGGGGAATTGCATATGAGTTATGAACTGCAGCTCTCACTTCTCCAGAACTGAATAAAACCTGGGCCCAGGAATGTCTGTGGGAAGGGCAGAGCATGCCCAGGAGCAGGATGCTGAGGGGAAGGCAGCAGGAGGATGGCTGCACCTACATTTCAGCGTGGCTTACATTCCCTGGGAAAGCAGCAGAAATTCAAGTGCAATTTTCACCTTGTTGCAGAGGTAAGTGGAGTTATTGATTAAAAAAAAGAGTTTTAACATCACCAGATCTAAGGATGTGTCTTTGCTTACCAGCCTACAACCGGGTAGGAGGGGAAACCAGGCACCAAACTGTGCTGACGGGATCTGAAGAATATTGCTCTCCAGCAAAGAAAGATTTGTTGGAGGGATATATCTGTTTCTCAGGAGAAGCGGGAGGAACTCGCGGCTCGTTTGTAACAGCTTTGAGGCTGTAGAGTTGAACGTGCACAGTTGGAGGGATGGTGGATTCACTGTTTTGAGACCAGACTGTAATGGAGATCTGAGAACCAAAACTGAAAACGTCTGCTGGCGGGTCTGGATGGAGGAGCTGGAAAGCAGCCTGAAGTTGCCAGCTGCAGAATTCTGGTGCCTCTGACTTAGCAGTACTAAATCTAAGGAAATAAATTATAGCTCTGCCTGCGGCGTCTAGAAGGAAAGCAAGGGGGCCAGGGTGAGAAGGGTGAACAAACCCCACTTCCCAGTGGATCTGCGGGAAAGCAGAAGTGAAAAGTCAAAGAAGGGGTCTGCACAGCATAGAGGGGCCAGCATTCAAAGCCCTCCCCAGGCAAACACAATGGCTTTTCTTCAGACAGAGCTGCTCTATGAGCAGGAATCAATATCCTTCTGCAGAACCTGCAAAAATGCTGACAGGCGTGAGCGTGCAGAGCTGATGCCGAGTTGGAGATTTCTGGATGGAGCTATTGAAGAGAGGAGCAGGATGGGAGCAAGTGATGCTTCACACGTACATCGGGTGTTGGTGTGGGCTTCAAGGTAATGATGGGCTGAGGCTATAGGGACAGCTGAAGATCAAACCAGTCAGTGGGGAGTGGATTGAGGACCAGCGTAAGTTCATGAGAACAGTGCCGAGCGAAGTGAATGTTTGAAGATGGTCACTCGGCTTGCTTGCTGCAGCAACTGGCAGGAAAGATGTTCCTTCACTGCGCCAGCCCCAAACCTGTGCTGACCTACAAGCAGAAGAGCCATCACTATCTCCTTCCCTAAAAGAAGTAAAGGTAGGTTTGGGGGTCTGGTGGGGCCCTGGTCTGTGAACCTAGCCCAGGAGGAGCCAGCAAGGTCTGTAGGGCTGAGCAAACCATCTCTGAGGCCATTGGTTAAAATGCACACACCCTTTCTCATCCTTTTCTCTGGAGTGGGAACCCATCAGGACAAGGGTCTGTTTATGATGCTCAGCTGAAATTGAACCACCCTGGACTTCCCTGGGTAAGGGTGGTTGCTGTGGGCAGTGTGAGCACTGGTGCCATGCCCTGGGTAAGGGTTTGGTGTGCAACAGCCCAGAGAGCTGGTCGCTCACCTCTTAGAAACCCCACAGGGCTTCGCAGGTGTGCTGGAGTGTCTGATGAAACTGAGGTGTTTGATGGGAATATAGCGGGACAGGGAATCATTTCTCTTTGCCCAAGGGGTGCTGAGTTTCCCATCTGCGGGGTGCACGCTGCTGGCATGCACCATAGTGATAGCCTCAGGAAAGGGCATCTCTTCACTGGGGAAAAAACTGTGGCTTTGGAGTCAACTCACTGCAGCCCCTCTGTTAACCCTCTTTACAGCGCTGCTGTGGATGGCTGTCCTGCAGGGACACGCTTCCTCCCTGGCTCCACAGCACTGCCATCATCACCAGCACCTCTACGCTTTTTATTTCTCTTGACCTCTGTGTTTCCATCAGCCGTTTTTAAGCAAGCCTGCCACCAACCCTGTAATCGGTTCCCGTGTACTCCTATTTATGCTTTCACCCAGCAATTTGCGCAGGGCTGTCGAGCTCTCTGCTCATAATTGACAGGAGAAAGCAATCTGCTTCATGAGAGGAAACATCTCCACCGGCTGCTGGATCCGAGCAGGCTATTTCTCATAATGAGGATGAAGCAAAACAGGATCTCGCTAACAGCCGCGGATGTAGCTGAGCCCTCATTACTGCAGGCGCAGAGGTGCTGCTTGGGACATAATTAAGAGCTCGATAGTTGGAGTACAGCGTGTCGTGCTGTCCTTCCTGCGCTGCTGGCTTGTGACGAGGCACTTAGTGCCAAGCGCTCCTCCAGCTTGCTTGAGTCACAGCTCCTGCGAGTCAGGCTGCAGGAGAAGCTGCTCGGGGAAGAGAAGGCTCCTTGTTTTCTTACTTATGACTATTATTTCTCCACTGGCAGAGGATGACCATGGCAATTTCAGTCTTAGCATTGGAAAGCAGCTGCCGATGGCAATTAAGTGATTTTGATGGGAGAGTGATGGGAACTGTGAGAGTTCCCACAGTGCTGGTGTGGCTGGATGGATAATGTGGGCAGGCACCAGTGAACTGGGCTGACCAGAGCCCAGATGGGTTTGCCCTGTGCCACTCCAGGCCTGCACTATCCTCGGCTGGAAAAGCAAGTTGGACATAATGCTGGGCAGAAGAGCAGGTGTGCATCCAGGTGAACTGCAATGCAAACTGGAGATGGGGAGGAATGTGAAGGAGGGTGTCCTCAGAGCATCTCAGCACTTTCCATCTCGCACCATTCCCTTCAGAGCAAGACCAGGGGCCTGGCAAGTGATGCTGAATGTCTGAGATGCCACACAAGCTTTTGGGAGTGTTGGAGAAAAGAGCAACCGCTTCTGCTGGGACAGTATCCACAGAGTGCAGAGCTTTACCTCCAGGCTCTCAGAGGAGCAGCTGTTCTTACCTCCTCATGAAGTGCCCTTTATATGGGGATTGAGACACAGCTGGAGTGGCTCTGTGTACAGGCAGTGGTAAACAGGGTAATACCCTGGTGTGTCCAAAAGGTTGGCCTTACTCCCCAGCTGATCCCTAACTGGGGCAGACCTCAGGCTTGGGGAAGGGGAAGCAAAAAAGGGAAGAGAGAGGCTGTGAGAGCTACACTGGGAAAACTGAGAGTGACTTAGCAGGCACTTGAGGCAGGAGGCTATGGGAGCAGTGGGATTCCTGTGTACATGGCGTGTCAGGGCAGAAAGAGTGGACTGGAAAGGGACTAGTGAAAATACACTTGTAAGGAGTGGGAGGGGGCTTGTGGTTGGTTTTCGTGGGTAGAAAAAGGGACTGGATGAGGAATCTCAATGGGAAAAATATTGTGTTTTGTTTCTTTCTCCTGCAACCACAGGAGGCCTCAGTGTCAGGGCGGAAGCCTTGCCCACCCTTGCTTGAGCATGTGCTTCATCAGTAAGGTGTGAGAAGGATGAGCAGTCCTTTTGCTCAAGTTAAAAGGCAGATCCTGAAGACAAATAGGGCCCCTGTCTGGGGGGAGCATCTGTAATGAAGCAGCTTTTCTTTCTTGGCTTCTTCCCTCTCCCTTTCCCTTTTCTCTCTCATATTCACTGCCTTGCTGACAAGCACTGAGCTAGCAGCACCTTGAGTGACTTGCCTATTGCTCAGCAATGTAGGACTTTCTTATTCAGATACTAAAAAAATTAAAACTCTTTAGGATTTGTTAACCATGAAATACATCAACTGAATCTTCCTGGCTTAATGAGGTAAACAGTTGTGACCTTCCCTGAGTCTTTTTTCTTTAGTTCACAACAGACAAACCCCACCAACTTGTGCATCACTTGGGCAAAGTCCTGTGCTACCACTCAGCTGTGACCTGTTGTCCTGGTTTGAGTGAAAACAGAACTAATTCTGTTCAGTGTTTTTACTTTTCAGCTCAGTACTTCTAACTGACTGCACTTTCTGAAGTCAGCAGCCTGTTTACACAGACACTCTCTGCTGCTGGCAGCGATAACACCCCATGGTTAGAGTTAGTACCAGGGGTTGGTGTGCAGACCAAGGCCACTGCTGGATCTTGTGCACCAACCACATTGAGGGGTGCAGAAAGTGAAAGGCTGCACCTGCAGGGAGGAGAGGCCAGGACAGGTGACCCCAAACTGACCAACAAGGGATTCCCTCACATATACGTCATATTCAGTATAAAGCAGAGGGATATGGAGGGTTTTTTGGGCTACAGGTTTTTTGGGCTTTTTGTTAGCTTGCTAGTTTTGTTTGCTTGCTCGCTCACTTGCTTGCCCTCTTTCTGGGGGCTCTCAGGCTCTTCTCCCCTCTTGGACCACTTTGACAGCTTTGCTTGGCTTGGCTCTGGTCCTCTTTTGGTTCCTTCCTCAGAGCATCCCAGGAGGACTCTGTCCATTCTGCCCTCGATCCCAATCGGTGTGTTCCTGAATCTGGTAGCAGAATGCAGCTCCTGAACACAGCTCCTGTCTGCTGTGGGGCCCAGTGTGGGACCTGCCGGTGCCTGCTCCACATCATCAGTGGTGGTGGTGATGTAATTACCATCAGGGGGTTGCGTTTGATACTGGTTTTGTATGTATTTGTACATAATCTATTTTATTATTATTATTATCATCATTAAAGCTGTTCTAGTTTCCTTTTCTAATTGCTAAGTCTCTCTCCTTTACTCCTTTTCTCTTCCCCTTTGGGGAGGGAGGGGGTTTAACAGAGAGTGTCTGTTATAGGTCTAAGGGCCCACCCTGCACCTAAACCATGACACCTGTGCAGCCCGCACAGCAACCAGGCTGCTTTCTCTGGGAGCAGGCCCTCCCATTTGGGATTTTTTGTGCAGGATTCAGTAATAACATTGAAAACCCCCACATTTCATCCTAGCGCCTGGAGACCTGCTGCAAGACCAGGTCCAGCCTGGTGCAGCATGGGCTACTACCTGATGCAGCCACTGTTGAGGGCTATGCCAACACCCCAGCACGTGTGCCCCTGGGACACAGAGCTGGGTTCAAGCCACTGAAGATGTTGCAGAGAAGAGCTTGGGTTTCTCCGAGCATGTTGGGAGGGTTGGAGTTATTCGCTAGCAGAGGCTCTACAAATCCTGTGCATAATTCAGCCACTGCCATAAAAATCATCCTGCTAGTGAAAGCCTTTTTGGAAAGTGCAATTTGATCGCAACAAACTTTGACCTAAATGTGCTGCAGCTGACAGCCCCGTATGGCACGTTTTAAACTTTTGCCGTCACTTCCTTCTGAGAGGCAAAGGGAATCTAGGTCATCCTCCTTGCTTGACTGTAATGAGGCTAATTCTGATTTCATTCATGTTGCATCCTTGAGTTTAGATGGGGAAAAGATGGGAGATTTGAAACTGCAAGCCAGCCTCAAAGTCATTCTTCTTAAATCCCATCTCGGAGTGAAGGAAGTGGTTTGATGTTGAGTCTCAAGGCAACATTGTTGGTGTCAGTTAATATTCAGGGTAGGAAAGAAACACAAAGTTTTCATTCTTTCCCTTTTTATTTAGACTGCAGTGTTAAGCAGTTGAGCTGAATGAACAGGCCTGTGTCCACGGCTTTTTGAGCAATTAACAAAAAAGCCTATTCTGGGCGAGTGAGCCGTGCGCTCTGCGTGAAGCTGCTGCTTTGGGGACAAAGAGGGGAAGTGGCTGAACACGAGGCTATTAGTTTGTCTGGAGTTTTTATGCAAGCACCGTGGCATAAATAGAGCTGCTTGTTTGTTGATCTCTTCTGCGAAGGCAGCTCAGGGCAAGCTGCTGTATTCATCTATTTATCGCTGAAGCAACTAGTGCTTTTTTTCCCAAGAGTGGGATGCTCTTACACCATGCACAGTACAGCTGTGTTGCCTCTGCAGTGAATAGCTGTGCAGTTCACATGAGCAAGAAAAATGTTTGGGAGAGAGCGAAAGGGTGAGAAAAGGTGTTGGTCCATGTTTTGAAGGTAATGGCCATGATGCATGGAGGGACTAAATAGTTTATTTGAGCTGTGTTTGTGAGCTCAATGAGTCTAAGAATGAAACTCCATTGTCTGCAGTCTAGACTGGAATCTTAAGTAAGAAAAACAGTGTGTGGTGGAAAGGCACGTGCTGAAGGTCTATAATGGCTGAACACCACGTCCTGGTGGCATTAAACCACTGCAGTCTACTGATATCAATATGGGAGGCAGGAGAGATCTCTTAAACCCTCTGATCTGCTCAGGGGTGGAGGAGACCTGCTCTACCCATCATCAGGAGCAGCCCTGCAGGGCTCCTCCTCATCCTGTCTGGGGCTAAACAGTGTGGGAGCAGCCCATGTGACAAAAGATCTATTAGCCCCATTTCTGCATCTGTTCAAGTGTCTCTCCCAAAGGCCTTTCCATGAGCCAAAAGGCCCATTTGTCAAGAAATTACAACTTTTATCACTTGTTCTTCTTGCTGGATGTAAACATGAGTGCCAGACTGATGTGCTGCATGCCTGGATCTGGGGAACAGAGCAGGTGCTCAGTGAAACACAAGCAGGGGAGATGACTGAGCATTTCTGCTCAGAGACCTCAGTGATAGGAATGACTTCATGCTACAAAATTGCTTTTGCAACTCACTGGGAGTGATTGGCAGTAGGAAAACCACTAACCTGCCCCATGGTTCGGCTTCGTGTCCGCTTTTGCAAGCGGAGAGTTACAGTTCAAAGAAAATTTGCTTGCACCCTGTCTGCAATGGAGGCATTGAGACATTTAGTGAGAAGTTATGAGGAAGGTTTCCAGGTACTACAGTTTTCTATATTCCTCCTTCCTTCTCGCGTGTCTTTCCTCCTTCGAAGCTGGACACCAAAACACCTTTGAATGAGTTCTCACTGGGATTCTGAATTTCCCAGCCTGGTATTCCTTATCCAGTGCTAACCTGTCTGTCCTGGGGGTGTTCAGAGAGCTGCTAATTATTTTGGTAAGCATGAGGAGTTCCCCAGGTCTTGCTAAAGGGAATGAGTGTGTCACTGTTACTAAGGAGGCTCACTCAAAACGACAAGACAAATTTGCCTTAAATATGTTGAAATCTGTATAGTAGTATTTGTGGAGAACAGCCATTATCTTTGTGTATTTGACAAAAGTTAATTGTCTCTTTGACAAAATCAGTGTAGTAGGCAGCCTGTCCCTGTATGGGGGGGAAATCCTTCATATATAAGTGATTCATTAAGTAGCATTAAAGCTGTCTCTGAAGACAAAATAATCTTTTTAAAGAGGACTCAAGGTACTGAGAAGGAAGATTAATGCGTGAGCTATTTTTCAATTACGCAAGAGTTCATTTGTTACAGCATACCTGGATGAACTCTTACCAAGCTTCGTGCTTTGGTAGGGAGGGTTGGGAAGGGGAGTGTTTCATGCCACTGGGTGAATCCCGTACTCAGTGAGGGACAAGTGATTCTCTCACACAGCTGCCGTGATGGGTGTGCGTGGCACTGCCCCTCTAAACCTGTTAGCAGAGCTATTAGATTTTTGCAAAAAGAGTTTTTTTTGCAAAAACAGTGTTTGAAAATCATTGGTGGTGCTTGAATACCTTTGACTGATTGCAGTCTGCTGGGTATTCCTGTTTGCGTATGTGTATATACCCTCCGTGGTGTGCTGGAGTATTGAAGGGCTCTAGTTTCTGACCCTAATTCAGTTGCCTTCACCTCTGATCACGTTCATGGTCCTTGCACAATCAAATGCACCTAAATTCTTCTAACACGCTGGGGATATTTTTATTTCAGTGTGATTTATGATAGAGGTTCTGGTAAAGTGTAATTAAAAAGGTCTTATTGATACTGCTACCTTCATTTTTTTTTCCCTTGCCACTGCTTCCTAGAGTGCTAGCCTTAATTGAAGTGGTGAAGAGTCCATTTAGCAGGAAGGTGGGAGGAAACAGCCTGAAAATCATTCATCTAAAGCACTCCACTGATGAAAACAGTTGCTCACCACATCTATCATAATTTCTCAGTATCTTAGGACAGATTAGTCTCTATAACTATGCAGTTGCATACATGTCTGGTAGAGCTATGAAGACCTTCCCATCTAGGGCAGTCGCACTGGGCCACGGAAAAACACTGGTTTTTGCGGGTATAAATTATGCACCAAAGGAAGTTACCAGATGAAAAGCCCTTTTTGTGTTTTTCCAGTTACAACAGTTTCATGAAATATATCCCTCTCTACCTTATGCTGCTGTACTAATAAGTGGATTTTTAAATATAAGTGAGGGCAAAATCTTCATTGTGCAGCTTTGGTGCTCCCATCAGTGCTTCAGCCCAGGACAACATTAGCAGAACCACCCCTGCTCTGCAGCTGGTGAAGGTTGGTGGGGTTCAGCAAAATTTGCATTTGTACTCTTCCAGCTCTTCATCAATCAGCCACCACTCGTTATCACTAGGCAAAAGCAGTTCCCTGCGGGACATCCCAGCTTGGTGACATCCACGATGGAAGGGGCTGGAAGACAGCACTAGCAGGTTTGGTAATTTTTCTGGGTGCAGGTTTGCTGGGGCTCTTGAAAGCCTCCAGAGCTGGGGAAGAAGCAATAGCCTTGCACACAGCTTTTAGGAGCTCGCTCAGAAAGGCAGCTTTTTCCTTGACTTCAAACACCATCTTCATTCATTTCAAACTGTGTTTCTCCTAGCAAACCAAGACACCTGTATATAAAGTTCAGATCTTCTGAAGTCACATCCCAATTCTCCACACCTGAAATACATCTGAGAGCGTCTTAAAAATGATGCAAACAGGAGCCAGAGCAGAGTGGTGTGAAGGTGAAAGGTGCTGAAAGGATGCATCCATGTGAGCTGCTCTTGCTCCTGTACTGCAGGTAAGTTCTGAACATAGATCCACTGAAGGTCTGTGAACAAAATCATTTGCTTTGCTCAGAGAAAATATTTGCAAAACTATGCAGACTTCAGTGCAGAGTGTCAACCAAGAAGCCCAAAGAAACCAAATTTTGAGACAAAATGCTCTGTTTGAAATTTGAAAATGCATGATTTCGATACTTATCTTCCAAACAAAGCATTTTGTTTCCAAACTGAGTGCTCTCCAATCATGGGGAAAGGGTAAAAAGCTGCCTCAAGCAGCTTGGCTGAGCTGAGGGCCGAGCACAGATGCAGGGCTGGCTTTGACCCCATGCCACTGGGCCAGGGCAGACCCTGTTTGGTGCTTATTTCGGCTGTGCCTCGGTGTTGCTTGGGCACTGCTGGCAGGGAATATGCCACCAAAGCGTTCGCTTTTTGCTTTGTTATTGACTCGCTTAACCAGGCAGTTTTAAAGACCCCAGACTGTGACACAGCCTTTACCTTAGCTTGGTTACTCTGACCTGCACACAGACAAGTGGCTGTGGGCCAAAGCCAGGGGAGGTGCCGGGGGAGGTAGGCACCCTGCCCTCTCTCCTGCCCCCACCCAGGCCCTAGCGCAGCATCATGGCTAATCTCTACTGCCCATAAAACCTGTTTTCTGAGTATAATTTCCACATAAAGCTGAGAAATTATGTGGTTGTGTATTGCAGCCACAATCTGACCATAGGGGCTTGGTTTCTTCTCGCTCATGCATGTGTGGAGTAAAGAACAAAAGGTGCCTGGAAGCTGAAGTTGTGAGGTTGGGCTGAAGGAGGTGAGAATTCCTGCAGAGAGCTGCTTTCCCATGGCTGGGAAGCACACAAGTGGGCTGCAGATGTTGAAATTACTTTTGGGGGTTCTGCATTGCACACATTAGAATCAGTAAAAAGCATGAAAATGGAAGTGAATGGTTCTGCTCTGACATAACTGCCAAGAGGATACCTCGTCATTCTCTACAACTCTCAGAAAGGAGGTCCTAGTTAGGTGGGGGTCAGTCTCTTCTCCCGAGTAACAAGCAATAGGACAAGACAAAATGGCCTCAAGATGTGCCAGAGGAGGTTTAGATTGGATATTAGGAAAAAATTATTCACAGAAAGGGTTGTAAAGCCCTGGAACAGGCTGCCCAGAGCAGCGATGGAGTGACCATCCCTGAAAGCATTTAAAAGACCTGTAGATAAGCTGCTTGGTGACAGTTTCGTGGTGGAGTTGGCAGTGCTGGGGTAATGGTTGGACTCGATGATCTTAAAGGCCTTTTCCAACCAAAACAATTCAATGATTCTATAAATATTGAAAGAGAAGAGCTGTATGCGAGAGTTCAGTGCTGCACAGCTCTAAACGATTCTATGGTTTTCCCACTGCTGTGGCAGCGAAAGTGCTCACCGCCGGCTGCCGCCCCGGGGGCTGCTTTAAAGCACCGCTTCGTGCCGGCGGCGGTTGTACGAGTTGGAGCCGCTGCCCTTGGACAAAACCCGAGCAACTTCACCTTGCCTCCGTTTCCCACT
>JANHFX010017486.1:0-25388 GCA_027560015.1 Chloroceryle amazona | reverse complement strand
GCTGTTTATAGGGCGGCCGTGGGGCACCTTCCCAGAGAAGCGGCAACGCGCACGGCTCCGCTGGGCTGGCTGCCCCTGGACGGCCGCTTGCTGAACCACACCTTGGGCGGAGGGGAAGAAAACAAACAAACAAACGAAAACTCAAAACAAACTTCGCGGCAAGAAACTGGAAACGCAGAACCCTCCCCGCTCCGGCGTCAGCGGAAAACAGAGACTCCCTGTTCCCAGCTCCCCCCTCCCTCTCGCGCTGCCTGCCCGCCTCCACACACCCGGCTCTCCCTCCAGTGGCGGCCAGACTGCGCGGGGACTCCGCTCGGCCTCGGTTCCGGGCTGTCAGCGGGGGCAGGGCCGCTCTTCTCGTCTGGAATTTTCCTCTCCCCGAGAAGAGAAAAATTTCCCCATTCCAGCCACCAGGGCGCGGGGTGAAATCCTTACAGGTGGGGAGAGCCCGGGGCCGGGCCGCCCAGGGCAGAGCGGCGGTCAGGCTACGCCGCAGATCCAGCGCCCTCGCGCATTCCGTTCCGATCAGTGGTCAAAGCTAGGCCGCCCTGTGCCCCGTGTCGAGCGCGCCTGAGGCTTCTCCCATGTGTGTGGGTTGAAGTTTCCTTGCAGTTGCCCCCCGCACCCACCCCTCATCTCCGGCCGCCGGCGGGCGGCCTTGCAGGTGCCCAGGACCGCCGAGCTGGCTGCCGCGGCCGGAGCACAGCGTGACCTACCCATGTCATGGGTAAACAGCTACCGGTGTTATGAGTGGTTCCAGCTAGATCTTCAGTTTGCTCTTTGGGCACGACGGCACTTCAGGCATTTCTGTGAGACAAGCTGCTCCAAACTTTGCATTATCTAGCGAGCAGATCTGGCAGCCCATGCCAGCACTGCGCACCTTTCCAGCTCTGCTGTGGGATCAGGAGATGCTATTGCTCAGAATCTTTATGCAGTTAATATTTTGGCCAGTGCTTAAGTTGAAAAATAGCCCAAACCAAAGCATTATTTTTTAATTTTTTTTTTTCAATAGGGAAAAATTAAAACACTGCATTGTATAAATGTCCCTTTTCTGACTAGTTCCAAGATTACATGTCTGGAAATTGCTATTATAACTGACCATTCTATTGTAATATTATAGTATGGACAGTGTTCTAGAATAATACTGTATATAGTATAATACAGATGTTGTCCTTTAGTAACATTTTGCTTCTCCCTGTGTACCCTTCTCATTAATACTATGCTTCTTCAACATTTTTTTTCTGCCTTTGTTTTCCACTTCTTCAACAGAGATTAAATGACCCTGAAGCTGCCTATTTTGACAGACCCTAGAGGTTGTTCACACCCTGAATAACCACATGCCATTATCAGGCACACCCCGTTAATCTGTGTATGTTTCTTAAACAAAAAAAACAAAACAAAAAAACAAACAAACAAACAAAAACAAACAAAAAACCCAAACCAAACAAAAAAAAAACCAAAACCCACTGATGAGTCGTATTTTCCAAGGTTCAGTTTTCAAAAAGATGGTGTTCAACAAATTTATCAATAAGAACCTCAAGAAAAAAACACTGAAGATCCCATGTAAGTCTCTGACCCTGTTTCTCTTTAGACAGACCACTTTCTTTTCCCATGCTCCTCAAATTGTATGGCCACTTCCTAGATTAGGATGAAGGTTGACAAATAATTACATTCCGGTCGATGTTGACTGTTCTTGCAGTCAGGGAAGGGTAAGTTTCATCATCAGGCCGTAGCCTCAGTTCAGTACAGAAGAACTTAAAATATTTCCATTCAGCTACTTTTTGGGCAAAATCATTAAGTGACTGCTTCTTCTACATGGTAATGAAACTCCCATGTTGCAAAGGTGTGAGATGATTCAACACTACACTGCTGTTCCAACTGAACTTAAGACAACCATAGCTGACTGTGTATTAGAATAATTAAGTACATTGACATAATGTTGTCATCCCTTCTAATAAACTTTGCTGGACCACCAACAGATAAGGAACTGTTGCACTATTCTCTTTAAAATCTCATCTGAAAATCACTTTATGACATAGTCTAATTCTTTTTGGCAAGTACTAATGCCATGAAGATTGCAAGCTATCGAAGAGCTCACACAGGCTAATAATAGAATCTCAGCAATGCCAGGGAGAAAAGTGACATCAGGGAAACGGCATAAAAATATCTGTTAGTTGTGTCAATTTCCAAAAGAGACTGAGGAATTATCTTAAACCAAAACCAGTTCACTGAATAATGCCAATCTCAATTAAGAGGGGAGAGGTTACACTTATCTTCTTAAACTACAACTTCTCTTATCCAAAACTCTAGGTTAAATAGGCACCTCTGTAATGCTGACAAGCTGTAGGCTCTAAGCTTGAGTGCCTGCAGGCCACGTTCTGCAGTGACAGTTTTATGTTGACTAGACTTAAAATAGTTGAGTTTATGACATACTGGAGATACCATTTGTCCTCAGGGTCTCAGTTTTTAAAAACAAATTCTGGACTCCTATGGCACTTTGTTTTTTAAACAATAGAGCATCAGTTGTGTGTTCAAGTTGCAAAGAAGATGACAGAGTCATATGCTCTTTTTAAAATGTTTGTATTTTTATGAAGTTCCCCAACTTTGTCCTGAACTCAAAATGTTGCTCACGTAAAGCAACTCTTACACACAATAAACTCTGACACACAATAAACAAAGGGCTGCAATAGCAAATACCAAGTAAATGGGCTATTAATACATGTCTTTCCTATTGAACAGTCAAAAGAAAAAAACGTGTAAATTTCCCTAGCTTTTTCAAACGGATCTGTGAAGATATCATTGTAGCCGTTAATGAAGTGGTAGGTTATCAATTGCAAAGTTGCTATAATGTAATCTTTTTTCTATTGTTTGACATAGAACAATCATTTAGCTGGAAGCATTAACCTGTGGGACAAGCTGCCACCCACTGCACTCTGTGGATGTACTTGGTGCCACTCTATATGCAGTATAAATGTTTGCTGACTAATACTGAGCTCTGATTACTGTTAGCATAACCTTCAAATTATGCTTGTAGTTAGAACTGTTAATTCTAATTGCTATTTAAGGACAACCTCTGTCTTAGGTAGAGAAGAGGAGTTCCAGGAAGCTTACTAACAATAGGTTTTTCATACAAGTTAAATTACTAAAAACAAAGTCCTGCCTGTTCTGAAAAAGGAGTAATATCCCATGACATTTTTCATAACAGCCAGGAGTTGTCCTAGGTGGCATTGGGAAAATCTCCATACCTCCACCCACATGGTAGGAGAGTGCTGATGGTTGCTCTCCTCTGTTCAAGAGGTTGCCAGAAATGTGGAATTCAAATATTTTCAGATGAAAGATGCTGTAGAAATGTAATAGACCATATGATTTTCAAACAGGTATGCTCATTATTGCCTGTGGTGTAAGCTATTTGAAGTGTTCAACAGACCACAGAGTCTTACAATATTTTTCACTGTTGTAAAGGTCTGTTTACAAGGTCGTCTTTATGTATTTATTATTAATCTATAACAGCATATTAGTGACATTCCATGGTTTAAGGATGTAACCTGAATGCTCCCTTAATGTAGTTTTGTATATACTGTATCACACAGTAGTTGTTTTGAATAATATTGTTCAAAGCAAGTGTGAAATAGAATATGGAATTGAAGGGTATTTTTCTTGTTAAATTAATTTTATTATGCGTAATTAAAATATATTAGAAACCTAGGCTGGTTTATTCTGCTTGTATAATAGGCATGATAATACTCAGATTTTACCCTTGAAGATAACCCAGGGAATTATTATATGATTCTTGCTTTTGTTTAAATGAAGACTAAATCTGTATTTTTATTTTTTTTTTTTATAGAGCAGGCAATGAGCTTACATCACATCCTGTTGAACAGTTGCTTTTTCTGTGTTTGCATTCCAGCATGTGGGTGAGGTTTTGGGAAGCATGTCCACACAGGCTGAAAGTACTGAAAGTATTGCTGTAGGCACAGGGACAGGGTTTTGAGCCCATCTAAACTGCACTTAATTGAAGAACACTACATACATCGTACCTATAAATACACAAGAGGAATAGTAAGCATTTTGTGAACACCATTTTTCTAAGGAGCTCAGGGAGCATTTCTTAATAGCAAATATTACCACCATAAAGAAGTTAAAATTATTATTTCTATTTCTCATGTTAAATAACCTCGGTTCCTGGAGATTTTTATGCAATTTGCTAAAATCACAGCTAGTTAACTGCACAACTGGGACATCACTACTTTAAATCACATCAGCAGATAATCTTAAAGAAAATTGGATGGTGATATTAAAAAGCATTTGTCTGGCTGGATGCTGTACTTTTAAGTACATGGTTTTATAGAACTGGTTTTAAAATAAGTAGGCTCAAAATACACATCAGAGATTTAACAAGTAGGGCACTGATACGTGGATTTGATGAACATCTGAGCATAAAGACATCCTATGCATAGAGACACATGTTGATGGATTTATATTCAGTTTATTGTAGGGCTACTGATTTATTTTTTTTTAATTTTAATTTTTATTTTTAATTAGGACAGAACAGAATAAATAGAATAATTCAGTTGGGAGGGACTTCCAACAATCACCTAGTCCAACAGCCTGCCCACTTGGAGTAGTTGATTGTTGCAGTGCAATGGAATTAAAAAAAAACCAATCTCCTCTTACACAAGGAATAAAGTAGAAAACAATTCGAGTTAGGACTGTCCTATCTATGTGACCCAAAGTAATATTAAAATTATTCTACAGCTGGGTTTGTACTGCTGTACTGCTTTGCAATGGAATCCAATTACAGTAACTAAAGTCTCACTGATTCCGTTAACCTCAACAGGATTACACAGATAATACCATTTAGTCTTTGTGTTTAATGTTAGATTTTAATAATTTATGTGTAAGTCATATCTATGCTGGTCATATCTGTGCTGGACAGGTTTCTAAATGTTGAGCAATGTTGTTTTCCATTTAATGCTTTGGACTGATAGTTGAGGTACAAAAAGGTACCCCATATATTGTCAGATAGAGGACTAAGTAATTCTTGCCTTTTATAGAGAGTTTTCCCAAAGGTTGCTACTACATGTAATAGTAAATGCAAACCCATTTTTTCTTCCATTAATATTGTCTCAAATATATTTTGCTCCTAATGTGTACATTGCAGGCATTTACTTTTTTGGGGTCATATTTAAGATCAGCACAATACTATGATGCACTCTCATTGCTACCATTATGTTCTTACCCTGCTAGTGTTTTATTTTTGCCTTTGGATCATCAAGGTGACTGTTTTACCACACTACATGTTATGATTTATAAGTTATTTTGTTTGTTGAACAGTATTTTTGGGAATGCATTAAACAACAATTAGTCTGGTATTCATGTGGAATAACTGCACCTGAGTAATATGAGAAAGCTTTAGGTGATGCATAGTAGCAAGTGATATATAGTAGTGAGTGAGATACAGAATCACATATGCCCCGAAGTATCCTGTTGCAATGTAAATTAGTTTTTTTAAACAGCTTTGCAAATAATTTTAACCACAGTAGCTGCAATGAAGGATAGATAAGAATGAATTTAAATGTTAATGTTACCTAGGGTTTAGAAGAAACTGCAAGTTCACTAAATTGCTATCATGCACTAAACTTACAAGTTATGAATGTTCATACTAGGAAACTATGATGTGCAAAAATCTTCAACACTGAAGTCTGTAAAGCCTAAACAGTAAAAAAAAAAAATCTGTGAAGAAAAACACCTTTGTTCAAGTGATTAGTTAATGCATTAGCTTATGTCTTGTTGTATCACAAAATAACACTACAAGAAACATAATGACCTTTTTTCTCTTAGAAAAATACACCTAGATCCAAAAGATATTTGGGAATTTCTTCAACATAGATACAGAAAATGCAGCAATAGCTAAGCTATCAGTAGAGGAGGTATCATAGGTCCTGAGATCAATATTGCTGTGGTTGTATTGTATCATGAAAGCAAGATATATTAGCCCAGGAGAAGCTTTGTGCTGCAGAAATTTGCATTTCTTGGTACTTTAGCTAGCTCACTCAAAACTACCCTGGGTAACTTCAAAAGGATCAGGCTTTCTGGACATCCTGAGGCACTACATACATTTAGGTGTAATCTAGTGCCATATGTTAAGATGCTTCTGAAGCATGGAGAGGGAGTTGAATACTTACCTCAGATATTATGAACTGCATGCTCTGATTAGGCAACTGAATACATGGGGAGGAGAGAGGGAAGAGACATTCCTCTCTGGAATGCTAACAGAAAGAGACACAGCTCTGTGTGCAGCACACTTATTCAAGTATACTTCAGGGACCTACTACTGGAACGGACCCCACAACACAGCTCCAAAGGGAAGTATTTATCATGTCTATTTAAAACACAAGATGGAGCTGAGCTGCTCAGCACAGACAAATCCAAGATAATTCTGGTCACATACATGCATATACTGAATTCAAGGCACCTGGAGAAATTTTTTTGTTGAAAAAAAGGCTCATCCCACCTCTGAATGGCAATTTGAAGAATATAACACTGCACCGAGTTCTATTCATGTCACACTGTAGGGACTTGTGCTGCTTCATAGATCCAGAGATTGTTAGGGCTCTAAGCTTTTAGAAGTTTTCAATAAACACTCAAATAAAAGTCATGAACAGATACTTACATAAAGGTTTCCGTTAGAGTACATCGCAGAGTTTACCAACTGTGGTAATTCCCACAACCTTTTCAAACACATTTTCCAAGTATATCACTTCTTGTTATGATTCTAAGAAGCAAGAATGAACATGGACAGGAGCTCAAGGCTGCATATTACAGCTGAATGTTGCTTTGTGTCTGACATTTGCCTCATTGGGAGGAGATGAAACATAGGTTGCAGAAATTCTTTCAGGTCTTCAGCTGAAATTTATTACTGATCTGAGTTTGAGAGTTTGCATATATAATTTCAAGTAATTTCAAAGCCCAACTTGACTCTCTTCTCTTTTCTGCAGTTTGCCCGTGTCTCCTTACAGAATTATCTTGTTAGTGAGCATCTATTTGTAGTCAACATATCTTGTGCAGAGGTGTCAAAGACAGTTTGAAACTAGCAGCTGCTTGAAGCTCAGTATGGGCTAACAAATCATTTTCAGAGCCAGGCTTCCTGGAGAATGTAGAAACAAAACTCTCTATCTCTTTGGCTGTGCTTAGAATCAGTACACAGGACAGGATAGCTCAAGGGTAGGACAAGAATATTCTCTGGTATGTATCCCCCTCTATATATATCACTGTATGTGCCCCATAAACAAAAAGTGGTAATTAAGCGTCAGAGTAGTTTCACACATAACAGTAAGCCCATGGCAACACGGACTGAGAAAGCTGTGTAGCTTTGGTGGGTGTTGTATGAAAACATAACTTGTATGCATGCCTATTTGCTATTTATTTACCAGCTGCAGTGTATATATTCAGCATTGTAAAATGCTTTTAATTTACTAAGTTTTAGCTAAGTTTAATTTTATTTAGGAAATGTATGGAGCATTTTCTAGTACTAGGTTTCCCATTTTTTTAAGTGAAGGATTGTGTCCATACACCATGGGGATCACTCACCCTGGCATCAGAGCTGCTGTTATTTCATTCCTCCTTTGGTTTTGTTCTATTTACTATGGCATAAAACCAAATATAATGATGCTTAGAATTCTCACATGCTAATTACTTTGTATACATGCAGCGGTTTATGTTGCTTTTTACTGTACGTTAACATCTATTAATTCACTCTAGTTAAGTACTGTGTACTAATCAGACATGGTTATGTGAAATTGTCCAAATATTTTAATTAAAAAAAAAAAGTAAAATAAAACAAAATAAAGCTATGTAGGCTAGAGCTTTAACTTCTCCATATGGAACCAGCAAACAGAAATGACCTTAGCTCAACTGATTTAACTTGGGCGTTAGAGCAGATTTAGAAGACTATGCAATGTTTTATGCGTAGCATTACAGCTGCACAATTAAAAGATCCGAGGATCTTTTGAGTATCTCATTGAAGTCATTTTTAAGCTTTTCTTTGGAAAAGAAAACACCCACTGAATACAGCAAAAAGGTTTTGAATACGTTGGTCAGTCTCACTCAATGACCAATATGTAGCTCCATTGTCACACATTTATGCCAGGAGATGTGAAATTGCCACTGTCATTCTCTACTGGAATCATGGGCCACTCAACTGCTATAGAAACACTACAGCTATTTCTGACTTTGTGAAATGGGGCCAATGTTTCTCCCAGAAATAAAGGTTAGAAAATAAAGAGACCACCAGTTTTCTTTCCCCTATCTCTTCCTGAAAAAGACTGGACAAGTTAATGAGAAAGAAATCCACCAAGAGTTATTCAATACAAAGCATCATCTCTGGCTCAGCAAGTTCCTTAACCATAGACTGCTTGATGATAGGAATATCTGTGGAAGCCTATATGCTTTCCCTTCATTTATAGTGTTCCCTTAACTACCATTTTTGGGCATTTTCCGAGACAGGATACCAGGCTAGATAAGACATTTGGTCTGACATTGAGATACCATTCCTACGTTCTGAGGTTCTTTAGATATATTTGGAAGTATGATTTCAAAACAGAAGGACCACACTTTTTAGTAAAGGACTGTTATAGATGTCTGTGGTTTCTTTGAACCTACTGTAATTATTATCTCAGGATTTTGCCTTCAATCTTATTTTTTTACATTGTAATGCATCACACTTTTCAAGCATTAGGCATTCAAAGAGCTGGTAAAGGCAGTGTAGTGGTGTTATAAGGTAAATTACAGCTCTGCTGAATGGTTGCTTGGGTACTGACTGTAGCTCTATGTATAGTGGTGATGTTGAATGGCCTTATTAACAACTCTGAGGCCAGTGTGTGTGAAAGTGACAGCACTGGGACAAGGAGGTGTTTTATCTCTCCCTAGTCATGTATGAAATGCTTATGCACCTGGGTGAACCTTAAAAGTCAGCCCATTATAGTCAGATAAAAGTTCTTGGGCTTTGTTCCAGGCTGATTCATAAAGATAAACATGTGTATGCTAATTAAATGCATCAGAGTCTATTTAGGCCAAACAGTTAGAGAACAGATTGAAACAGGGTTGAGCTGCCTGGATGAAGAAGCAGGAGAAAATAAGGGGAAATAAAGAATCAGTCTAAATGGTTTGTACTCTTTTTTAATTTTACTATTTATGAAATGGCATTTGAAAAATAAGCAGCTGTGGACTCTGTTCAGCATAATAACAATTTGGGTTGTCACACAACCATTTTTCAAGTGAACTAAATCTTGTCTATTTTTTTTTACAGACAGAATCCTGCTGCATAACCCGTTTTAAGTAATTCAAGATGCAACTTGTGCCCAAGGGCAGAAAATTTTTGAAATTAAAGTGAACAGAAAAGAACAGTGAGATAAAGCTGCACAGTGGCTCAGGAGATAGATTCCTGTGAAGACAGAAGGAAATTGTTTTAAAATATAGACTATGAACATTAAAAGGAAACATCACATCTTTCATCATAAAATATGAAGACTGAGATGAGAAGAAGAGAACCAAGAGGTAAAAATGTCCATCAAGGCCAGGCTACATGGTTAAGGAACATGAAGGTACAGGAACACATTCATGGCACAAGTGAAAATAATGCGCTTGGGCTGGACAGATGGTTGACTGTGCATACTGAGGCTTTGATCCCCAAGTTACTCTGTCCTTTCTAGATCAGAGTGACTATTAGGCTAGACTGTATAAGTATTTGTCATTATTTCTAGCAAATAAGATTTGTTTCAAAACACTTTCTTTTTCTATTTCACATGGCACTAACAAAATATATGCAGTGTGCATAAAGAAAAATTCAGTATGAATTTTGCCATGATTTCATCCTTAGTCAAGAGCAAGACAGTTTGTTGCTGGTAGTTTTCAAGGTCTGCACTCTGATGACTTTGATCAACTGTCTAGACTGAGCCAGGAATTGAGATTTGTTACTGTCTTAATGTATAAAAAGAACAGAAGCAAAGTGATGTAGCTTCAAGCAGCTATCATTCCTATGTCAGCTGGAAAGGTAGTGAATATGAATCTGAATTTAGGTCTTTCAAACTCAAATGGCAGAGACAACTAAATTTCTAATTATATGACTACTGCAATTTTTAATTTGAATAGCTGAATATAAAATGAAATTATTTTTGCCAATGTTTTTCAATATATCGGACTTTTAATCATTTTATAAAAATTATATATGTTACAGAATAAATCTGTAGCTGACAAAAAGTAAACTCTAGTTCATAAAGATTTAAACCACTGATAGTTAACCTGAATACATCTTTATTCAGTTAATATGACGTTTATGAATTGCAAATCAGACTAAATATATGTTCTGTTGAAAGAAAAGCAAACAATAATAAGCGAATCTGTTGTATTTTAAGAATGAAGGAGTCACAGAAACAAGTATTGCTTTTCTAGTAAAACGTAACAGAAATTATGCTCTACAAAGAAGAAAACCTGTTCTACCCATTCACAGATAAACTCCAGCCTACTGGCTTCAAGGGCAAGATCCTTTGTGATTCTTCAAATTCACCAAATTTACCTGATGTTTCAAGGTTCAAGCATAGATGTTTTCATGTTTTCAAGGATTTCCTTCTTCCTGCCATTCAGGCTAAAAAGTTTAATTTTTCAAAGATCACAGATAATTAAGTCCCCGTTTCTCTTTCAATTAGTTCACAAAAGCAGCTAGAAAACAGCACTTAAGTAGGGATCACTTAGATGGGGAATGATGAGGAAGGGGAAATTATCTTAAATATTTTAAATGTATATGGAAGCTTTTTAATTTTCTTTCTTTTTCCTAATAAATGTTATTATAGTGGACAACATGTACCTTGGTTTATACATGATGTAATACTATCTTATATACTTTTTCTTTTAAGACTTCTAGTCCTGATGTAACTTACAGCAGTTTTTTTCATGTGCAGTTTGTCTGAGACTGTAGTCAGAAGCCTGTTCACCTGCACGACAGCTGGAAACTGCTGTCATGTCTTCTAAGTGAATTTGTACCAGGATTTTCATACGTGCCACATACCAATACCAACTACTGATCATCGTGAAGATAATCCCTAACTGATGGCTCTTTCAATGTCATTTTTGAACACATTCCATAGTTTTCTTTAAGCTCAGAGAACCACGGTACTGAAGAAGAAAAAAAGCAAGGAGGCAGATTTCAGAGCAACAATTTTGTAATATATTGAAGTTCTATCCTTACACATGATAATTTTTCTAGTTTTAACCGAGTCTCCCTCTTAACCCCCAATTAAGTCACGAGATATATTTTGAAAGCTACCTCTGAGAAAGAATCCTAGACATCTGGGACCTATGATAAGAAAATACGCACTCTGCAATCTTCAGCAAAATAGAACATGCGGGAGATATTGAGGGCAGCATTCAGAATTCATTATTTCTGTCCCTGTGAAGAGAATTTTCTCTTAAAAGCAGTAGCAATTGTGTAGCTGTTACAAACATGAATCCAAGTTGTACACAGTTCCTTAAAAAATGACTAAAATCTGGAAGCTTCCTCTGATAACTGTGCAAGTCAAGCATCATCCAGGTAAAAAAAAAGAAAAAAAAAAAAGAGTAAGCACAAAAAAGGTATCTAAGTTTAGTGTGATATGATAAGAGAACACTAGGAATCTGCTTAAATCATGACAACTACAACCTAATGCTGGGAAGAAGAAAGTGAAGCAATATTTCTTAAATCCTTCCATGCAACACAGCTTACTCTGGTTATCAAGCAAGCTTGCTTTTCCAGAGATCTCTCCAGGTTACACCAGGTACCAGCGAATATCACATGTTGCAAAATGCCATAGCAGACAGCAATCTGATTAGAACTGTAGCATTTCAGTTGCAAACAATCTACTTCAGTTATAGATTAACAGAAAGGATTTAATTCATTGAAGGAGAAAAATTATTAGCTGGGAAAAGCAAAGGATCAAAAAAAAAGTGTGCTAGAAATTACAGGAAAACCTCATGACCTGATAGTAGTGCATGTTTTAGCTTTTGGATACATCTTATCATTTTTATGTGGTAAATTTCATCAAAACCAATTATACTTCCCAGAGATTATTAACAGCTTCACCCTGTCCAATGAAACAACACAGCAATTTTACTGAATTGTAAAAGTCAGCTCAACACCTCTAAAGTCAGGCCTCCAATTTACTTAGTTGACATGATGAAAAAGTGGGACCAACTAGGAACAGTGGAATTATAATCTAATAGATTAAACTGTTTACGATTGCTACCACAGAACCAGTGGTAAAGGAATGAGGTGGTAATGCATTTTCTCACTTCTGCTAGAAATCTTACTCATCACCTGCTTCAGGGTCCACTTCACCAGCAGATCCTGTTTGAATAGCACTCATGTTTAATCAACAGTATGTGAAACTGATTTAAATCTATGATTTAAAAAGAGGAATAGAAAAAATCTGTAGAATCTCCTGCCAAGTTTACAACAAACAGCAAGTTTCAACAACTCCTCCCCTTCTTCCTTTCACCACCCAGAGGCATAGAAATGTCAGGTAACTGCTGCAATTTAATATCATTAGCAACATGTGACCCAGCAGACCTAAGAGTATTTTTGTATTCCCATATGTAGATACATGCACAAGGCATCACAAGCCTAATTTACTAGCCCATTGTAACAATGGGGGGATTCTACAGAAAGAGATCTGTGTCAGCCAGAAAGAAAAGCTTTCCTGAATTTCTTCCACCTGGTAATCACTGTAACCCTAGGCACTTTTCAAATTGTTAAGGCTCATAAACTATTTTACTGGAAGTGTGAATAAGCAGAAAGACCCCTGTATTAAAAATATGATTGAAAACCGTAAGTCTTAGCACACCATCTGCAGTGATTGCACTCCAATATTTATTATGTTAAGTTCCACCAAGGAACAGTCAATAAGCTTTGTCAGAGAGCTGATGAGAGTTCAGAGGAGAAAGATGTGTGTCAAGCAGCTTGTGACAGTATAAAGAGACTACAGAAATATATGCATCCAAGGGGAGAGCTGTCAAGCACTTAGAAGTTGGAATATAGCATTCAGTCACTCTCAGTTTTATGAATACGTGCTGGATTATTACATGAAAGGAAAGTGCAGTTCTAGCGATACCGTGTTCTGCAATACAGGTGTGTCTGCTGCCAAGCATGACCTTCCTGACAAGCACCATATCCTCATCTCAGTGCCCTGGATTCTCAGTGATACTTCACAGTTGCTTTGACATAGTGGATACAGACTTGCTCATAATATTGTCTTATAGCTTGTGCTAAGAATGAATGTGCAAAAGTAGAATGACTAGTCTCAAAAAGAGGTTGAAACTCGTTTTGTTCCTCTTTCCCTGTTTCTTAAAGCTCTATTCTCAACAAGTATAGACTTCTAACTTTCTAAAATTCATTCTCTTCCAGAGGCATCTAAAGATCAACAACTATATCATGAATAGGATTTCAAGCATTCTGTGCTTCAGCTTGTCTCCTATGCAAGACTAATACTGCCCTGCCAGTGTTTGTTAGCAGTTGCCATTGTCTGGTACAATGGGCCTGGGTTACCATTTATCAGACCTGTTCTTCCAGCTAGTCTACATTCCTTGCCCTTACCACTTCCAGGATGGGGAGATCCTTTATGAAGATACTTCCTGAGCCTACCGAAGGGGCCTGCTCCCTCTTAAAGAAAACAGTAACAATCACTTTCTTATAGATTTAATACTGAAACATAATAGTCGTGATATAACGATCTTTTCCTCTTAAGCTTCTTGGTTCCAAGAAAAAAACTCAACATCTTTCTACACTCTAGCTGGATTTCATTCTTTTCCAAAATTTTTGTATTTGCAACTTTTGCTTCTCTCTGCAAATTCAATGCAAGCTCTGTGGAGTAGCTTTACTGAAAATTAATTCAAGTTTAGCATTGTGCACAACCCACATGTAAAATATATTAAAATGTAAAGGGTTAGAAATTAGTAATAGCAATGATTTGAAAAACTTTGTAACTAAAAAGTAGTTCAGCAAGCAAAATGTTATTTTTGTTTAGGAAGATATCTCACCATCCAACTTTTCTCACAGCCACATTTTTCAGCCATTTCATATATACCCAGCTATAGGTTCTCAGAGTCTCTACAGAATGAAGGTGTGCTCAGCAGACCAAGTATCACAAAGCTCCTGATTCATGCACCCTTAACTGAGAGAACCATAAATAATGCTTTGACTTCACTCTCAATAAGAGAGAGGAACAATGTCCTGAATAGTATGAATGCCCTCTGCAGGTAGAACAAGAAACCACTATAATTCTGTGATTGAGTTCAGTATATTAAGTAGGTACTAAATAAAACTTAAGTCTTTATTAGCCTCTTCTGACATTGTCTGAGAATTGTAAATGGTACAGTGGTATCTCCTGATAATCGTTGATGGGCAGTTGATTATCACAGACTTTTCACCGGTCATAAAGGCAGGCTGTCTATACTGTTGAATATACATCAACATGGAGCAAGACTGAGCCCTGCACACTTTTTATCTGTGCTGCTTAACTGTTAAAACACTCCTGGTGTGGCTTAACTGTACCAGACAGTATTCTTTCCCATACCCTCTCTATAACGCTATCTATGAGTATTTTAGCAGTCCCATGAACAGCTGCACATCCTTTGCTTCATTCTAAATATGTTGAGCTGAAAACACACTCTCTCTCATGCACACACAACTCAGGCCTAGAGCTAGAGCAGTACTCTCTTTTGTCCAGGGGACGTCAAGGGCTAACTGATACGTGTTGTGGATATAACCAGTTCTGCACCTCTGATCTAGTGACCAGGCCACTCTCTCTAAAGACTTGATAACCAGGTTTTGAGGTAATCAATACTGCATTTTCTTGAAGGGCAAACTTAGTTTGGTCCCTTAACACCACATTAGGCAGCCCACAAGCATCAGGTGAAAACAGCTTCCTGTCGAAGCTATTATCAAAACAGATAAACTACCAGGCTTACATAGGCCTGCACTGAGCCTACTGCTGTCTCTGTCCACTACATGTTGCCAGAGGTTTCAGAGCCTCTGTCACAACAATCTCCTATTCTCCACAGAAAAACAGCAGTCAGCAACTATTGCATTCCTGAACTCCCTGACATTCAGCCCCATGACCTCCACCTCAGCACATCCGTGCACCCAGTTTAAGAGAAGAATGATCTCATTCCCTAGCCAAAAATGAATGTCAGTAAAACTGTCTGAAGACTATTATGAATTCAGAACAGGAAGCAAGGCTTTCAGTCTTTACTGGAATAAGAGGACTGATGGACACTATGTGGAGTGCAGTAAATGTCCCATGCAACATGAGTTAGAGAGCAATCAAATTACTAAAAAAATCAAAAGAAAGAAAGGATGGTAGTGTGGGAAAGAGATATCTGCAGCCATGCTTAATTTTAATAGTCTCCATCATCCTTATTATTTCCAAAGGAGTTCCTGACCACTTCCATGAGAACATGCCCAAAACATCTTGTTTTGGGGTAGATTAATACTAAGGAATGGCCTTGATTTCAAGCTGCACATAAGCTGCAGTTCTAACTTCATATGCAGTACAGAGTAATAGCTGCATTCAAAGATTCTAGCTGTATAGATAAATTACTTGCTTGCTTTTTTCCCTAACTGCCATGGAAGCTCAGGTAATGCATATAGCCCACAAAATCAAAAAATGCTTGTCTGGTCACTAAAAATATGAACGAATTACTCCATTCCTATAGTCAATAAAGCAGAAAGAGACAGAAGAGAGAAGCCTAAGCTGTCAGCAGAATAAGAACTGAGGAGCTTCAAATCGTTTGATCAGTTTTGCCTTCAAAGACATGTCACAGCACACGTAACTTTCAAATGGGATTATTGTGACACTGGTAGTTACAAAAATACCTTTCTTTTTCAGTTCATGCCTACAGCATACTTGGAAGTCAGTCGATCTTCCATATGTATGGCTTTACACTTGCTGGGCAGACTATTCCATCTTAGTCTATCTTAGGTCATACATAAGGTCCACGAAAATCACATTCTAAGTATGCTTATACAGTTTTGAATTGACTCTTAATTTACATTTTAGTGGTTTTTTGTTGTTGGTGGTGGTGGTTTGTTGGTTTTTTTTTCCTTTCTCCTTCTCCTGGAAATGCAGGAATCTCAGTAGCTTACAGCAGAAAACCTAACACGGAGACATGCTTCTCATGGTTGCTGCAGGTATGCCAAGCATTGCGGAGTATACAGAGCAACTATATGATCTGTGATTATTTAAAAATGCTTTTTTCAAGGTCCTGTATTAATGTCCCTCCTTTTATGTGCAACCTAACAGAGAGCAGATTAATCTTTACTTTTTTTCCCCTGACATCAAACCATTAATGGAAAGTTTAAGAGTAGGCCTACAACAATGCATTTACCAGCAAGAGAACAAAGACTGTTACTTTGTTTTAATTTCATGCTGTTTCTAAATTGAATTTTATCCTTTCCAAAGGATGCATGGGTGGGTTTGGTTTTGGGGTGGTTTTATTTTTGTATGTGTGTGTCTGTATGCATACATGTAGTTTCTACTTCCTAAACTCCACTGTAGTGCATACTCTACCTGGATTTTCTTTGAATTTATGTAACCCAAAATTTGTTCATTGCCATAGACTTTTTACACCAATTGCAGGTTTTGTAGCTGTCTCTACTGATACGAAAGCTAGCCTCTTTTTTACATCCCTATCCTGAAAAAGACCAGTCTAATTCATACATCCTTCAAAAAATGGCACCACCAGTATACCATATGTCACACCTGATTCTTTGTCAAATCTCTCTTTTTTGTCCAGTACAGCTACCTCAAGGCACTTACTGCCAATGTTAAGCTTCTACTATTCAAACAAAACAGCTTCATTAACTTGACAATACACTTAGTCAAGAACAGACTGTACACCAAAGCTCCCAACCTAGGTTCCTTTTCACACTCTGTTGCATAAACAGAAGTGAGCATTTATCAAAGTGTCTGCAAGTGAAATACCCAAGAAAGCATTGATTGTAAAGCTTCCAGGTTTCAGAGTACGTGGGCATATCATTTGCAGCATCTAGAATACAGCAGATCAGTAGGCTGTCACAGCCCCAGAATGAGACTTAACAGGATGGCAGAGCATGTGAAGTCTACTGCTTTTTAACACAGGCCAATGCTTGCTTTGTGAACACAAAATTAACAACTAATTTTCTGATTTGCAGGTTTTATGGCTAATACATTGTGTATAAAACTCCGAAGGTTCTTAAAATTAGTGGTGTATCTTTGGAGATGAACTTCAGTTCAAGCAGGGACTTCTGTATTATTATTTTTTTTAAATTTAACAACTATCATCTGCAGCTTCTATCACCCCTCCAAATATCAGTACAATTATTCCTAAATCTACAGTCTGGTTAGGAGTAAAGCTAGAGTTTTAAGGTAAAACTGTTAACATGTTAGCTGAAATTAAGTAATATAATAATAATTAAATCAAACCCAACAATTACTACTAGAAGAAAACTAATAAGTATTCAGAGATTGGTTTCCAAGATGTGCTGGGTATTCTTCCATCCTTATTCACATTTCCACTTAATTAAGAAATGTGTCTAAAAAACATTCTATAAAGACCAAAAAAAGAAAAATAATTGCAGATGCACCATCACAACTGAATTATGCTGCAATTAATTTTTGAGCACCATCTGCTGGTCTACTCCTAAAACAACAGCTAAATTTCTCAATGGTTAGTAACACTTAGAAATGTATGAGGTCTGTATTGACTTAAAACTTACTTTTTTACCTATTAAAAGTCCCCGTGAGTTATGCATTATCATTTTATACAAGGAAATAACTGTATTCATGTAATGATGGACGACTACAGAGAAGATGTGTTGCAAAGGTTAAAATAACTGCTCTACAGTTAACGTAGGTTGAGATAAGCCTCTCAAAGGCTTTTTTTTTTTTTTTAAGCTGAAAAGGTTCCTGAAGTACACTAAAAATGAAAGCAACTTGGCCACTGTGTTCATCTTAACGTACCATATGTTACCCCTACCACAACTCTTGTCAGCAAGGAAAGAAGATATATCACTGCCATCTTCTATTTCTTGCAGATTCTCAGATACTACTGGAAAGAGTTGTACAGTTATCTACTACCACAGAACCTCACTCTCAAATATATCATCATGATTACTTCTTGTGCACTTGCTCCTATCAATACAGTGCCCTCTGCTTTTCTTGTCTTTCTCCTTACTCCATTCCAGAAAGAGGAAGACCTAATATTTTTTCTAGGACAAGATGACAAGGTGCAATATTAGAAGCCTGGATTCTGACGGGGTTAACCATTAGCAAATTGGGAGCTTTATTCTTTTCTGCTTTTCTCTAGAACACTAAATACATATTTGCTTAATTTCCCCTTCGCAAATATTTTTTTTATATTACAAAATCTGTACTTGCCTTCTGTTAAAGATATTTCTAGTTTGAATTGCCTTGTAATGCTCAGTTTAGAAGACAGCCATTTCAATCTTGCCACTTTCTTCTGACAAATATATTTAAATACCACTAACACATATAATGAATTAAAGTATTTTTTTAATACCAAATAATTTAAATAAAAATTAGTTTCAGTATCGAACTGAAGGTGCAACCTGCAAAGCCTAGATATAAAATGTTGGTCCGTTAATATGCTGAACCGTTACTTAATTTGAGTATTGAATTGTTGAATAGTCACTAACAATTATCAAAGGAATCACTAATTTATTAGTTAATACTGTCTGCTGCCCAGAATACTGTAGTCAATCTGGGTATATACTGTGTAATGGTCAATATTTCACAAGTAGACTGTTGTCAGAGTAAAAACTTGATTCCTACAATATTCCTCCAAGCACTTAAGCCTTTTTTCTTTTTTCCTGTTGAAGTAAATAGGACTGCTTCTGCATTTTTAGTCAACCATATTAATTCAAGATTGAAATTTTGGAGGACTGCAGAGCCTCACAAAAATTTAAATCCAAGTAAAAGAGCACGCAGAATGCTACTATTCATGAATGGAGTCTTTTCAGGACTGAAATATCCTTAAAACTTCAAGGAACACTAATACTTTATGCAGTGGAAAACCAAATTCAAGTTGTTAGTCTGGATCAAGATGGGGTGCTACAAAGTGTAAAGAATTCTTAATAGCCATTATTAACTTGCAGGAATCCTAAGGGAACTGATGCAGAGCTTTGTTTACAAGAGTGCTGACAGCAGAGTTAGCCCAAAGGTGGAGATACTGGAATAATTCAAATAGAAATGTTTCTGCAATTCCTTTAATATTCCAATTAAGACATTATTTTTGCATTTGCAAAACAGCAGTTTAAATGTTTGGTTTATGCTCTTTGGTTTTTTTTCTAAAAAGGGTAGGTATACTAGAAGGAGCATATATAAACAACTTTATCACTGTTCTATAGAGAAGGAAAGTTAGCTAACAGTTTTAACATAACGGTTTACCTAGTTGCTATGCAGTATCTAGTTTACTTCATCTTTTCACACTAACAAGTTCTTTCTTTTGGGTCATTGGATATTCTTCATAAACTTGTACCCGTCCCACAATACTTTTGTCTAGCACCTAGTGATATCCTGATGCACAGGTTCTGTTATTTTCTATTTTTACATTGGCACTATTGCATTTATTATAGGAAACAGCTAGAAGCTGTTGCACAAGTTACTAAGTCTCACCATAAGCAATAATTACTTGTAAAACATTATATTAACAATTTAAAAATACCCTCTGTTAAATGCAGTTTACATTGTTAAAATACTGAAGCTATGAACAAGTTCCAAGTGAGTTCCCAGCACAATGTTGGAGATTTTTTGGCTCTAGTTTTGGAAGCACTGGGAGTATTTGCAAATTTTCAGCAAAGTTCCTTCCTCAGTTCCAGGAGGCTCCTCTTTTCATGACCTAATAAAATTTCAGGATGTTTTTCTTAATGCATCCTGCTTTAGTTCCAAGATATAAGCCTTCTTGGAAGCCCCCTACAAGTTTCACAGACTTCCAAGGTAAAAAAAAAAAAACAAAACAATAGAATATCCATCTAAGGAAGAACTGCATCCTAATAAAAGAAGCTGGAAACAGACTATCAGTAATTAATAATACAAAGAATCATGCAACTGAACTCAGAGAATCTTTGAGTGCTAAATTTGCTCTAAAATGTCCACAGTTCTTTACTGTTATAGATTAAGTTATGTGGGTATTAGAAGAAACAGTATTCCTATCTATTAAAGAAGACTTTATTATAAATGATTATATTGATTTCCTGGTTTAGCTGATGTTTAGTAGCAGCAGATGCTGCCAAAGTGACAGACTAGTTTCAAGTTTCCTTGCATATTTCTGCATTTCTCTGACTTTTTAATTAATAGTTGCAGTGGACTTCAGAGTAGACAGAGTGACTAAATCAATTCCAAAAGCTCGAATTTATCTTTAGCAAATAGACCTGTTAGTATCTTTACCACTGGCATGCTTAGGTAATACAAGATTGTGTATTTGCAGAAAGCAGACAAAAGTGTCATTTCTCAGTTCAAAATAACAAGCTTCCCGTGCCACTTTGCAGGCTTAAGAGATGAAATACAGTCTCTTGTCCAGTTTCACTATGAGTAACTTCTCCTTGAAATATAAGAGCATGGCTCTTCAGTGCACATGCAGATGTGCAGGATCACCAGCTATGCCATTCCCTCCATTAAAGCTTCTCGCACCTCGTCTCTACCTCAAAGTTAGAATAGCGGTACAGCTCACTCACTGTCATGGTCTTTTCATATTAGAGTGCCCTGTAAACCACTTAATGAAACAGATTGGGAACACAGAGCTGAAGTGAAAAATTATGAGGAAGAAATGTGTATTATGACTTTGATTCCCACTGCTTTTGTAGCTGAACCTAAATTAAGAAAATTGGCAGTGCTTCACACCTCCAGGGTCTAGCTCCCCTTCCTCTCTCCAACATGCTTTTTTAAAACTGCTGCATCCACATTTTTCCCACAGCTGGGAGAAGTACAATGGAGCCTACTAGCAATGATTTAATATGCCATCAATTATATATTTGCATTTCACCATTAAGGTCTAGCTTTCTTTTATAAAACCTGAATTAAATTACATCTGATTTCTTAAAGACTGAAAATGTCAGTTATCCCGTGATAACTGGCTAACTTCACACTTGTCCCACCTCTCCAGGCAGGCTTCATGATACTTTACAAGGTCTCTGGAAGGACCAGTATGTTATAAACTGTTCTTCAACAACCAGATTTTTGCACAAAAAAGGCTATACCATAATGGTTTTGTGTAGTTAAAAATTACTGTCTTATTAGAAGAAACAATCTTTCAACCCACTGCCCAGTCATTGGATGCAAACAGATTTAATATATGATGCTAAATATATGAATGGAGCCTAAGAGCATCATTTCTCTCACACTGCAGACAGACTAGCACTGTTACAAATTTTTGGTGTCAGCATACAGCATGCTGCTAATTTAAAATGCTGTAAAGCACTGTGTTATGGTATTGGTTTATACCTTACCTCCTTCAAAATTTAATTTTAGGGATTTATCTCCTCTATGGAAGACAGCTAGCTACATGATCCTGGGAAGGTAATAATCCCTCTCTGAAAACTCATGTTATTTTAAGACATCTATTATTCTGTAGTAGGACAATGCTAAGAATTTTAATGTAAAGAAAAATAGACGGACGAGAAAAGACTGTACTTCACATACCAGAGCACTGAGCAGGGATATAAAAGGATCTGATTCAAAAACAAGCCTTAAAAAAAAAAAAAAAAACAAACAGAAAAAAATGGAAATAGAAGGAGCAAATAAGCGGATGTAAATTTAGGTGACCTGAATATTGTTTGAATATGCTCACATTTTATAATCTCTTTTCCAGGTTGTTTTTTTTTCACTTCAGTGTGCAGTCAAGTGACTTCAGTCAAACAGCATAGGAAGATACTTGTATTTGCTACTTCTCAGCTAACATATCTCTTGTGATATGATACAAAAAAGCCTGAAACTTACTTGAAGTTCATTAAAAACATTCCTTTCCTATGATACATAAAGGTAGGATGAAAGGAAAAAGCTAGTGCTCAGTGTAAGTGAAACAGTTTTAAATATAAGTCCCTGCATTCACATCACTTTTTTGCCCCATAGGGTCTATCTTAATTATTCACATTATACCCAAGTAGTCAGTTTTGGCTTTAAAAGAAAATACTTGTCTTTTGCCCACAAAATTATTTTTCCAAATGACCAAATTTGGCCAAAATTAAGACAGCTGTCACTTTATCAAATGTCACATAGCCCCAGTCATGCCTCTTTTGATGAGCTAATTAGTGTTCCAAGAGAGCCAGGACTGCCCTATAGTTTAACATATTCTGTGTAATAGGCAGGGCACTGCTTTTTCACAAGCACTCATGCAGCACTACAAAAACTAAAATTAACTAACCTCTTTGGCTACACAAATAAAGTATTTGACACCCGTGGCCATTTCAGAATAGCCAGAAAATGCAGTGAACCAAGTATGGCGATATCTTCTAACCCTTTTTTCTCCACCAAATATTTTATCCACCAAATACTTGAACTAAAAATGAAAGCAAAGTGATCCTCTGTCATTCAGTGACAGATTCATGTTGCACATTCATGATAGGGACAAAATGTAATGACAGAGAAACAGAACAGTATGTCCAAAGTATAATAATTACTGCTTTTGTTACTACAGCACCTAGGAGGTCCTGTCATCAATCAGAAGCCACTGTACTGAGCAGTATATGGACAAAGAGAAAAAAAAAAAAAAGATAGAACCTGTCTCTAGAAACAAGCATCATGACAGATGCTTACAACACACCATCATGAAATCTCAGTCAGTCTCGGCAAGGCAGCAATATCGTCACTGTCAGTTTTTCAGCTGCCATCAAGACAAAGGGCATCACTGAAGAGTCAAAGGAAAAATAGGAGGTAACTGGAGCAAGCTGTGTGGAATTAGAGCTTTCAATTTGTACAGGTGAGTTTGCTAAGTGTACTACTTGTGTCAGACATAAGCTTCCCAGTGAAAGCTAATTTGCACGATCCCACCTAATTTAGGTTTTACAGAATGACATCCATAATTTATTCCTAGAGTCTAACAGTAATTTTCACAGTTTCAAACTTTCTTTTTGTCTTCAGCTCATTACTTCAGTATTTTTATTGGGAATTTCCAGTATTTAGTGGCCATTCTGTTCTTCAGGAAACCACATTTGAAAATTCAGACCTTCCTGAAATTTTCTTGAATGCCTGCTGCATACAATTTTGGAATTCTATGAAGCAACTGAAGCTTTTTTCCATAGAGTATTGTCTTACAAAGCACCAAGAATTAACATTTAGCTAGGAGGGTACAGAAAAATAAGCAGAAAGAGGAATAAGAAAAGAATTTCTCTCCATGAAGTGTTTTGAATCACATGCTGAATTTGTACTAAGCATGTACTTGAATTTCATCTCCAATGGTACTGAATGACAGAAACTGGAAAGCTTCTACTTCTTTCCTTCACTGGACTGAATTAAAATCTTTTCCTTTGTAGAATTTATGCCAACTTAAAAAAAAAATAAAAACCCCACATCTGTATATAATCCAAACAACAAATGTTGCAATGCATTTTCTAGGCTGAAACACCAGAACTGCATTTTACAATTAGATCTCCATGTAACAAAACTGCTATAAAAATACAAACTTCCTGCACATTATGTTTGTTTTATGATTTCTCCCTCCTTCCTGCTACAAGAATACATTCAATCTCATGTTTTGCACTCACATTTGTTTATTCTGCCACTTTTTTTGTCTTTCTCCCTAACTTCTATTCAGGGTTCACACCAGCTAGGTCAAGTAAACCCTTGTATTTAAGTTTTGCTTGCTTTTCAGTCACAAATACTAAGCAGTTTATCTACTAAATAGATAAATATCCTTCCTGTATTGGTTCCAGATAATGTGTGTGATATAAAATATAAAGATTGTGTGTGTGAAAAACTCCGGCAAACCTAAGCCGTTCTGCCCCACATCCACTGAGAAACTTGAGGTGGAAGGAAAATTTTCTACGAAGTCCATGGTAATACATGGGGTTTGTTCATCTGACAGACTTCCAGGAGAAAGCATATTGTGAATGTTCAGAAGTCTGTGATTGATAAGAAGCACACTTTCTAGAAAGTCGGAAACTCTCTGCTTAGCTCCTGTAAGAATGGTAATTGTGTATCTGGTGTCCAGAAAAGCCTTCTCAGCTGGAGAGAGGAACTCGGAAGAAATAGTGAGTTACACTACCAGCTTTTGATGTACACACGCTACCATTAAGTGCCCATGGAACATTGCTGTTCTCCTTCTGCCTGGACTGTCAAGTCATGTCACCACAGAGCATTTGGAGTTGGGACATTGCTGCTTCCAGCACTCCTTCCACTTTTGTGCACAGCATAACTCTGCTTGAAGTAGTATGGCAGTGGTGAAATCCTGCACATGCTGAAGCCAGAGAGAGCATCCCACTGGGTTTTGCAAAACTAGAACAACCCCCTGTCTGCACTGCTAACTAGCCAAAACAAGATAAAAATCTGAAAAGATACCGAGATGAAAGAGAAAACTTGATCACACTGAAATAGAAAAAGCCAGAGGATGTGATTTGTTCATTAGTTAAGCAAAGCTAAATACCTCTAGCTTACCAACCAAACCTGCCTTCTAACTACAAATCTAAAATCTACTCTTCAGTGCAAAAGGCTGCCCAACAGTATAATACGTCGTAACTGGTTTTCATTCAGTGAGCTCCATTAAAACTACAAGCTTGTAAATTGCTAGTTCTGCCTTATTTTTTTAGTCACAGAAAGACACTTCTGTTTGAAGCTTAGATGAAATATATTCACTAGTAAATTCCTTACTGTGGTTGCACTTTTTTTGCTGTAATGTTTCCTTTTAAGTTTACATATCTTTCTTTTGTATTGCAAAAACTTAAAAGAGAAACAAATCAAGCAAACAAAAAAACCAAACAACCCACCACCCAAACAAACCCAATGATACTTAAAATATTTACTGTGAAAACAGTGCTTTTAAAAAGTGTGTTATTCTTGTAAGTATTATCACCATCTAGAAACCCTTGCTTAAAGATCTATTTAGCCAGAAGTCATAATGCTATCACGCAGCATGAACTGAAGACAAAACCCATCACCACTTCACCTCATTTAGCAGCATAAAAATGGAGTAGCATTATACATCTAGTTGTCAAGGAAAAGGAACCACAATGATCACAATAATACAAAAACTAACTCAAAGTAGACAGTTTGATAACAAAACTTTTTGAAATCCCAGCACTAATACAGAGGATATCCATATTACTCATTCTCATCTTTAAATCACTCATATTCCATAGGCATAAGTGTATATAT
>JANHFX010017485.1:1606-18410 GCA_027560015.1 Chloroceryle amazona | reverse complement strand
CCCTGGCCAATCTCAGCAGCTCACCCTTCACTTTGCTCCAATACATCAATGTCTTTCTTCTCACGAGGTGCCCAAACCGCACACAAAACTCCACGCTCAGCCTCAAGTGTGCAACAGAGGGGAAAAAGCGGCGAACGTGAGGCAACACAGTCCACGCGGAGCCGGGCGCGGGCAGCACTGGGGCCGCACGCGGCCGGAGGCAGGCAGGAGGTTCCTGCGGCCGGGGCAGCTCGAGGCAGCACAGAAAGCGACACGCGCCGGCAGCTACCGCGGGCGAGGCCGGGCGGCCGACGTCACTGGGGGCGTTGCCGAGGCAACAGCGGGAGATTGAAACGCGACGAAAGCAGCTCAGCGCGCGCGGACCGAAGCAGCGTCTCCTGTTTCCGGAGAGCAGCCAGTGGGGCAGAGAACAAAGGCCCTGTTGTCATGCAGGTGGAGTCGGTGAAGCCCATTGCCTTTTCTGCAAAGATGCTTTCTGTCCATCTGTCACCAAGCCTGTACTGCTGCATGGTAAATACTCCAACCAAGATGCAAGACTTAGCATTTGCTTTTCTTGAATTTCATGAGTTTCTGTCAGCTCATCTGTCCCGTCTGTTCCTCTGCAATCTTCCAGAGAATGCAGCCTGCACTGTTGTTCAGGTCATTAATACAAACAACAGTGCTTCCTCTAGCTGCAATTCTTGAGTGACATCATCAGTCACTGTCCCCCAACTGAATTTTGCACCATGGACTACAGCCCTCTGGTCTTGGCAGTACAGCAAATTTCCACTTTAGAGTCAACATCTGCAGTTGGTATCTCGAGAAAACTGGCTATAGGATTAATATGGGAGACAGCATTGAAAGCATTGCTAAAATCAAGTTGTAGAGTATCCATTCACATTGTCTTCAGACTCAGCCATCACAGATGATAGTTAAGTTCATCAGCCATGGTTTGCCCTTGGTAAATCTCTGCCAATTCCTCCCAATCACTTTGCTCTTCATGTGTTTACATATGGATTTTAAAGTCCATAAATTTCCCAGGTTAAGCCAACAAACCCAAATTACCCGGATCCTTCTTGAAGATGGGTGTGTGCCTTTCTTCATTCATCAGGAATCTTCCCTGATCACCACAAGCTTTCAAAAACAAGGAAGAGCAGCTTCACTGCAACACTGGTCACCTCCCTCAGTCAGATACAGCCCACCTGGTTTCACAGGGTTTTGGATATGTTCAATTAGCTTAATTCACCTCTATGGGGAGTCTCTGCTGAAGCCTGGGAGGTCTAAAACCAGTATTGAGTAGTAAAGAGCAAGGCAAAAAGAAGGCACTGAGATCTTGGCCTTTTCCATATCCTTTGTCATTAAATCCTCTGCCTCATTAAGTAGTGGGCCCAGTTTCCTTAGGCTCCCCATTGCTGCCAATGTACTTATAAAAGCCCATCTTTTTTCACTTCAGTCTTTGATCCAACTGAGCTCCAGCTGTCATAACCACATCTCTCCATGCATAGGCAATGACTCTCTAGGAAGTAATCAGGAAGCCTGTCCCAGCTTCCATCTTTTGTGTACTTCCTGGCTTTGCTTATTTTCAATCAAGATTCTCCTGTTCATCCATGAAGGTCTTCTGCCACGTATGTGGCTTTCTGCATACTGACATAGCCCACTCTAACTGAAAAGGTTGTCCTTGAAGTTCAACCAGCTGTCCTGTGCCCTTCTGTCCTCAAGTGCAGTCTTCTATGGGATCTTACCAAGAGATTCCTAAATAAGCCAAAGTTTGTTCTTGAAGTCCAGGGCTGTGATTTTTATTTGTCTTGTTCATTTTTTTCAGAATTTCAAACTTACGGTCTCATGGTCACTGCAGTTAAGTCTGCCACTGACCTTCACATTTTTAGCCAGTTCTTCCTTGTTTGTAACAGGTCTGCAGAGCACCTGCCCGTATTGATCAGCTGTGTCAGGAAATTGTCTTCAATACGTGACAGGCATCAATTGGTTTGCTTGCACTCTGCCATGTTATGTTGCCTTCCAGTAGATATTAATGATGTTAAAATCTTCCATGATTCTACTTGTCATGAGACTTCCTTAAGCTAGTCAGAGACTTCATCTACTTCCTCCTCTTGGTCAAGAAAGTTGTAGCAGATGTCTACCACTATGTTACTCAGGTTGGCTTGTCCCATGATCATTACCTGGAGCCCTTTACTGTCTTTTTATCTGCACCAAGCTTGTCATCTGTTCTGTGCATTCAAGCCACTCTGGCCTGAATGTTGAGTCCTTTTTAGATGTGACTGCTAAACCAAAGTGTCACAGTGCTCATTTATGGAAAGAACTATTCCCGCGCTAATTAACTTGCCAGCACCTCAAAGACTATTCCAATGCATTTTTGCAATTCAAGAAATTAATTTCAATCCTACACTTTTTAAACCTATGGGAACAATAACTTCAGGTGTAATGTTTTTCCTTCCTCAAGTAACTTAAAATCCGCAGATTAAATACACCACTGTCCTGGTTTGGGTGAAAACAGGACTAATTCTGTTCAGTGATTTTACTTTTCAGTTCAGTACCTCTAATTAACAGAACTTTCTGAAGTTAGCAGCCTGTTTTTGCAGTGTCTGCTGCCAGCAGTGATAACAGCCCATGTTTAGAGTTACTACCAAGAATTGGTACGCAGACCAAGGCCACTGCTGGACGGTGTGTACCACACAGGGGGGTGCAGAAAATAAAAAGACCGCACCTCGGAAGGAGCGGACAGGGCAGATGACCCTCAACTGACCAATGAGGTATTCCAGCCCATAGACGTCATATTTGGTAGCAAGGATATATTCAGAAGCAGCAGAGGGATAGGGAGGGTCTATTGGGCTTTTACCCGGTCTCTTCTCCCCTCTTGGACTGCTTCCCCGGATCATCCAAGGAGGACTCTGTCCATTCTGTCTTTGATCCCATGTTCCTGAATCCAGTAGCAGAATCCAGCTCCTGAACACAGCTCCCGTCTGCTGTGGGGCCCGGTCTGGGACCCCCAGTGCCTGCTCTACAACATCAGTGGTGATGGTGATGTAATGACCATCAGGGGGGTTGGGTTCGATATCAGTTTTGTATATATTTGTACATATTCTATTTTATTATTATTATTAATAATCATCATTAAAGCTGTTCTAGTTACCTTTTCTAGTCACTAAGTCTCTCTCCCTTATTCCTTTTCTCTTCCCCTTTGGGGAGGGAGGGGGTTAATAGAGAGTGTCTGTTAGGTCTAAGGGGCTGCCCTGACCCTAAACCATGATACAAACAAACTCCCTTCCTGCCCCCATCCAAAAAAAGTCCCTGTTAGGAAGAGCTGTCTAAACCATGTTGCATTTTTATCATTCCTCACATTCAGAAGTATACAGTATTACTGCATCTTCCAGGAAACTTTGTGAATCAAACAAGCATCAGCTGAACTGTTACCTTTTCCATCACACTCTAAACTTCAGTTTGTAATCCACCTTTTGACTTTCAATTCTGTTCTGCTTCTCTCTTCTTGCCTGGAAATGCACTCTAAATGTAACGTGAAGCCCTGCCACTGTTCTGCTTCTCCACTTCTCTTAAAAATTGGGTGGGTTGTTCCTCCTACCCCATATGTGCATTACTGTAAAAAGAAGAAACTGTCTTTAAAATTTTAGTGTGGTAAGGAAGGAATCTTTCTCGTCTGTTGGTTGCTGGAGAGTTATACCAATGCTTCTGAGAAGCCTTCTTTCTCTTAAAAACAGAACTCCTGACAATTATGAAATTCTAGTAGTAAGGGTACCTAGTAACTCTTGATTCTTCAGAAAAACACTAGAAGATATGGTAGATCAGATTACTATTAAATGCTTGCCTTGGTTTCTATTACTGCTGATTTACAGTCCTTGTTTTAACAATGTAACAAAATAAGCTATGGTTCACATGGGATTAAAACACTAAAGTAATGGTTACTGAGGATGCTGGTTTATTTTTTTGCCCCTCAAAAAAACAAATATAATGCATTTTAAATAACAGCACTGCTGTTTACCTTTTGAATGGTGATTGGATATATTTTGTCATGTGAAAACTCAACCAGTTTAAATGAGTACAGACACTGCAAAAAAAAATTGCAAAAAAAAAATTGCAGATATTAGATGAGCCTCTGAGCCCTACTTATATTTATGGCTTTTGAACTGTGCTTTTCTTGTAATTTAAAAAGTTGTTCTCTTACCTGTGGCTTTGCGAGACACCCATGAGTCAAAGGATGATTGAAGTGGTTTATATACAGTACTGTCAAAAAGACAAATAAAAAGGAAAAGATAAAGAAAAAAGGAAAATGGGAAGCATGTTTTGCTAACCTTTCAGTCACTGTGATTAAAAATACTTAATAGAAAGGGTAGGCAGTAAAAATCAAAGCAGTTTCTTTTGGTTGACTGTCTTTTTAATCACAATGGAGAAATTCTTGAAGACTGTGAAGGTGAAGAGCAATCCAGCCTTAACATTACTTTCAAGTATGTTTGGACATTTATTTAAGGAACTGAGTTCTGATTCTGGAAATTAATGCCTTTTCAGGCCTCAGCCACATGGGCCAACAGACCTTAAACAGTTTTAGTTGAAATGGTTGAGAGAATTTGAGCCTGTTAAGTTTATACGTGGAGGTGGCATGCATCATCAGAATCATGGTGCCTTACACTAGGTGTAAATAGAATCACAGAGTGGTAGAGGTTGGAAGGGGCCTTATGGAGATCATGGAGTTCAACCCCCCTGCCAGAGCAGGATCACCTAGGGCAAGCCACACAGGAACAGATCCAGACAGGTTTTGAAAGTCTTCAGAGATGGGAGCAAATATGCATGCTAAGGAGTTATATCTTAAGTTCATTGTGTTGTAGAAGCACAGCTGTAGTTATCTTGTGTGTAGTAACATTTTTAGTGGTGATAACTGAATACCAATTTCTAAAACTGGTTTAAACCTATTTATGTCTGTTTAATTTCCCTGACTAAACATTAAAGCTGGTGCACACCAGTACAAGTGATCTATGTGCTTAAGTAAATGAACTTGGGTTTAAATTGATTTGAGCTTTTATTTTTCAGTAAGCAGAAGGTTGGATGAATACCTATGCTTACCTGAAAAGGGATGCTTAAATTTGCCTGTCTGTCTGTACACTTCCTGACTTTCCAAGAAGGGGGAGAGACAAACCAATGTATATATATTTTGGGTAGTTTAGAATGGGCAAGGAGTTTTCCCTGCTGCTCTTTGTGTAAGAACCTCTCCATCTTCGTAGGTACAATAGGCAAGGCACCTGCTCATCTACTTTGGAGAAGGCTTTTTGGTTTTATTTGTAAAAGGGATATCAGTTTTTTTTAATCATGTCTTTATTTTGGATCTAGATGAACTGTGTGGGATGTATTCTTGTGTAAGTGTCTTCAACATCTGTCATCTGCATAAATGCACAAATTCAGATGTGTCTGAAAATATGTGTGTACATATGCACACATATGTACATAGATATGATCCTAAAGCACCCCTTCCATGCTTCAAAGGGGAAGGTGGTACTACCAATTCTCTCTCCATATCTTCTGCTTTCTGCCACACAGTCCTGTGTACTCCAATATCCCAGGCATGTTTCAGAGCCTTCCCTAAGACAGTTTAATGAACTGGCAAAATGACAGAGAGGCGCTATCCTGCATTTTTCCCATGGAGACATCCATCAGGGGAGTAACAGGAGTATGTGTGCAGCCAGAGAAATAGAACCCTTCCCTCATGGTAGCAGTG
This sequence comes from Chloroceryle amazona, assembly GCA_027560015.1. Lineage (NCBI taxonomy): Eukaryota > Metazoa > Chordata > Aves > Coraciiformes > Cerylidae > Chloroceryle > Chloroceryle amazona. The sequence goes on along the minus strand of JANHFX010017485.1, from coordinate 12,694 downwards.
GCAGGTAGGCTTATTCACTGGATTGTCCAAAATCCACTCTCAGTACTGAGCTCTCAGCTTTTAAACAGCCTCAGAAATACCTATTGCATGTGATTACTGTGTTGTGGATTTGAGGTTGCACTTTGTTAGAGAACCCTTTGTAAGAAGGACAAAAGGGAACATGGCAAATCTGCTGTGAGGATAGTAGAATTGGTCATGGTGAGAGGAAAGGCATTTCTAAAGGATGGCTTTTGTGGAAGGAAAGACTTCTGCTGAGCTCACTGAGGTACTGGTCAGGCTTAGTTCCTGGAGTGTAAATAAAGTGTGTGTTAGTTAGCATTTATTTATATACATTAATATCCCTCCAATGCTGTGAAATGGAAAACTCTTTGCCAGTTGTCACCGTTCTGAAAGAGTACTGTGGCCACTGAAATCATGGTAACATGCACTTCCTCCAAGTTGGACTGTGATGGTAACAGTATGTGAGTGATACATTCTGAGGATACTTCTTTGCTCACACTTAATTGGGAAGAAACAGCTTGAACTCTTCACTGAAGCCTGTATTTGCAGTCTGTTTTTCTGTGCAACCACAGCCAACCAGACCATGGATAGCTTGTGGGACCAGCCATGTGAGACTGGTGTATAGATGTGAGGTATTTTCAGGTTTCTCTGTGTAGAGAATATGTATGTGGGGGTGTCCTGCTTTGAGTGAGAACAGGATTAGTTCTGTTCAGTAATTTTACTTTTCAGCTCAGTTCTTCTCACTAGCCCCACTTTCTAAAGTTAGCAGCCTGTTTTCACAGGCAGGGTCTGGTTCTAGCAGTGATAACATCCCATGTTGAGAGCAAGTACGAGGCATTGGTGTGCAGACCAAGGCCACTGCTGGATCTTGTGTACCACATTGCGGGGTGCAGAACGTAAAAGGCTGCACCTGCAGCGGGGGGTGGACAGGACAGACGACCCTAAACTGACCAACAAGATATTCTATCCCATATACATCATACTCAGTATAAAGCTGAGGGATTACGAGGGTTCCACTGGGTCCTGCTCAGCTCAGTTTGGGTCCTCTTCTGGTTTCTTCTTCAATGGCCAGCATGCAAGGAGGACTCTGTTCTGCCTTCGATCCTGATCTGTGTGTTCCTGAATCCAGTACCAGAATTCAGCTCCTGAACACAGTTACCATCTGCTGCTGGGCCCACTCTGGGACTTTCCCAATGCCTGCTCCACAGCATCAGTGGTGATGGTGACATAATTGCCATTGGGGGGGTTGGATTTGGTATTGGTTTTGTATATATTCCATTTTATTATTACTATTTTCATTAAAGCTGTTTTAGTTTCCTTTTCTAATCACTAAGTCTCTCTCCCTTATTCCCATTCTCTTCCCCTTTGGGGAGTGAGGGGGGGGTTAACAGAGAGTGTCTCTTATAGGTCCAGTGGGCTGCCCTGACCTTAAACCATGTCAGGAGGGTGTCTTTAAGTGTCTTCTTGAAGGGAATGGAGGTGGCACACAAATGATAGCTCTTAGTTTCCTTTCCTTCTCCATGTTATTATTCTGACACATAGTGCTGCAGTAACTTGGTTTTAGAACAGTCATTCCTAATGTTTGGGTTTGCAACTGTTTTAAGTTTCTGTACAGCTATTGGGCTTTCAGCTGGAATTACTTTCATTCTGGCATGAGACTAGCATGTGCAATTTTGTCTTGGGAGCAATGATCTTTAATGTTAATCAATATTCAAGAGTTGTCAGTAATTCTAGGAAAATGAGAAGTTTTTCATAACTTCTCTGTCTTTTGTTTTTTTTCTCTTGCTAAACTCTGGTTTTGCTCTTTCCTCCCAACCCTGAGTCCAGGTCCTTGTGCCAAAACATAACACTGTGTGTATGGCAGGGATAAGTGCTTTTTTGTTCAGTATTAATGGCTATGCAGGCCAGCTAATGCCTGCCCCTTTCCTAGGTAGCCATGTGCTGTAGGGTCTGTGTCTGGTTTGGTTGGTTGTGGGGTTTTTTTTGGTTTGATTTTGTTGTTGTTTTTCAGCTTTACACTAAGGGATTTTTGCAAACCACTAGAAATTACTTATTTTTTAATAGTTGCAGATTTCTTTAGAGGAGAAAAGTTTGCATTTCCACTAGTTTGTGAACAAGCAGTGTCTGCAGGACTTAGCAAGTTGTTGGCATTTTTGGTGAGATATGCTTTTGGCTGTATAATAATGCATTTGCTTTGATATAACTTGGTGTGTTCTTTGCTCTGGGGATGGAATAACTACCTTTCAGGGGCAGCCCCTTATGGCCGAGTATAGGCAAGACACTAGAAAATAATGGTTGTAGGTCTCAGTTCTTCTAATGTATTTCCAAAGAAGAACTTAACCTTTTCTGCCTGAACTCCTGCTTGTCTGCCAAGCAGAACAATCTTTTCCACTCCTTCAAATATTGCCTATTACCTTCTTTATTCAGATTGTGAATCTGGAACAGTCTCTTATTGTTTGTCTGTCTGGCATCTAATAACTATCATGCCTGGAATTTTTCTGAGGCTTAAAAACTACGACAAGTCTTGAAATTGTTTTAAACAGACAAACCAGACTCAGAATTGATCCAGTTTCCTAATGCTGGCATAACATGCTTTCTCCAGAGATACAGACTTCAATCCAAAGAATTGCAGAAGTAAAAGTGGAGGAGGGAAAGTGAGCTCCTAACCTACTCAGTGAAGCTTTTCACTTTTTACCAGTATATTTTGTTTCATAAGAAAGAGGGGTAAATATTGTGAAACTTTAATGAACCAGTTCAGCTTGCTGGAAGTCCTGACAGTGGCATTCATGTGTGTCTCTGTGTGTGCCTGCATGCTAGTAAAGGTTTTTGCTCTTGAAGTAAAATTTTGTGTTTAATGAATACTACTGAGGGACCAAATTAAGGTGTCCTGGCTGTAAAAATGTAGAATATATAAATATAAAAAATTATTCATTGACTTATAACTTTTTTTTTTTAAGACATTCAAATATTGACACTACCATTCAAAACGGCACCAAATGCTTCTCTGCAAGAAAGCAATTATGTTGCTCAGCAGGATTTGAAGAACTGTGGCATACATTTGTAGCAACTCAGGTAGCTCTAACAGGTTGTTCACAGCTTTGTAGGTGAGATATTTGCTACTACTCGTGAGGCTTGCACTCTCTACAAAGCAGACAGAATGAAACTCAAGAGTTCTGGATTCTGTCTGAAGTCATGGGAAGGAGGGTGCTTTTTTTCTGCCTCCTCAACTGCTGTCTACTCTATAACTGTCTCCTTTACCTGAATTTAGTTCCTCTTTGGCTATGCTGTCCAGGCTGCTTCTCCTTGTTGAACTGCTAAATCATTTTTGTCACCTTCAGCAATGCTTCTGAAATTTCAGCAGGGGGAGGAAGATGACAGTTACTGTTGTCTTAGGTCAGCAATTAGAAGGAGCACTGGCAAAGAAAATCCTGCTCAAACCTGGATCTGGTGAGCACCTGGCTCAAAGGGAGTAGTACATGGATGATGTGTCACCCACTTCAGAGTCTTCTAAGTATTTCAACAGAAGTTACCTAGAAGCTTGTTTCTCAGAAACAGTTGAAAAGAAGTTCTTGACAAAAGGATGAGGTTCTTCCTGCTGAATCAAGGGCCTGCTCCAAAATGCAAAGGTTCTTGCAGTTCTTATTTATTTAGCTATAGGAATTTTTTAGCTATGACAGAAGATATTTTTTTTTTCAATATCTGTGTTCAGAGAAACAAATGAACTGTTTTAGCTGAACCATAACAGAAGTAAAAGTCAGGCTGAGATAGAAATCCAGAATAGGAAATAACATCTCCCAGTAATTTGTTGTAGCAAATTTTTTAAGTAATGAGATACTGTGGTAGTTTAAGAGTGGCTGAAGCTCTCAGTGCTGCATTCTTGTTTTTGTTAGGCACCTCATAATGCAATGTTTTTTTAAATTACCAACTTATGTAACTTCAAATAAAGAATCTGCTTTGTTTAATTCTGTGTCCTTTAGGTTGATGTCCTTAAGGCCACAGCTCTACCCCTACTGAAGAAGTTTGGAATTGGTGAAAGTCTGGAAATCAAGGTGAGACAATTTGTTCCCTGCTTTTTCTAGCACACGTTGAAATTATATTTTTGCACTGCTTCACAGGGCCTTATGCTTGCTACCAGTATCTGACTCTAGCAGATACCTAGTTGTAGCTACACACATTTCTAAAATTGCCTCTTGTTCTTGGCATGTTTTAAATGGCATAGCAACCACACAGTGATTGAAGATATAGTAGAAGAGAGATGCAAGGACTATGAGTAGAGAGGGTGAGGAGAAAGTAATGACTTTTCTTACTCTCTGAGATTTCTCTAGGCTGAGAAAACATTTTTCTTTCTTGTTTATCTTCCATTCATTTAATTTCTTTTTCCTCTACTTGCTCTTCCTGCAATGCTTAGGGCTAGGGAGTAGTGGTAGAATCTGTTGCCTCCTTCACCAGTAGAGGTACTAGCTCTGAGTTTGAGGGATTAAGTTTGAGGTTTGCTTCCAGTTTGGAAACTACAGGGAAGAAGCTTTTCTTTAAAGACTACACTGTTCTTTAAAGACTACACTCTTTACAGGCCATATAATCTGGATGTAGAATAATGTGTTTTTTGAGGTTGGAGAGAGAAAATACAGCCTTTCATTTAAATTGTGTGAAGGCTGTAGCTACACTACCAGTCCTTGCTTGCTCTGCCAAGTCCCTGTCAGGTGCCTCTCCCTGACCACGGCCCAGGACCCCTCGTCACTCATTACCCTGGGACTTATGCAGGCCCTGTTTCAGTGATGTTGCAGTAGGGCTAGACTTCAGCTCCCCACAGGCCTTCCCTGCCCAGCCGTGGGACACCTGAGCCAGACCCATATCCCTTCCTTGTGGACATTGGCTGGGGTGGTGGAACAGGGTCAGGCTGGCCAGGCCTGTTTGTGGGAATGAGTTAATTCTCATCCTCCATATGCATACTAAGCATCAAACACTTCTAGAATGTCTTCAACAGTAGAGTACAGATTTGCTCTTAGAGGCCAGCCTTAAGCCAAAGTTTCCTTCCTGGTAAAGATGTTGGGATTTTATTTGGTTGGTTTTGTTCTGGTTTCCATTTAGAAGCCATACGGTAAGGTACTTGAGAGAGATGAGTGAAAAAGAAGTTAATATTTGCTTATAGGTTTGGTGCAAAATCCAGTTTTGCCTCTAGGATGTCTTTTTCTTGCCTGTGTTGACATAATAATTCTACTGATAACATTTTATTATATGTGAAATAAAAGCCCTCCTTTTTGAATAAGCATGTTCTGTGTGCTCTTTATTAACCTGCTTTATTCCTTCGGTAATGTTTCTAGATCAACCGGAGAGGAATGCCCCCCAAAGGGGGTGGAGAGATACTGTTTGCTTGCCCAGTGAGAAAGACCTTGCAGCCTGTTCAGTTCACAGACCCTGGCAAAATCAAGCGCATCAGAGGAACTGCGTATCCTTTTGTTTGTTTGGTTTTTGTTTTTTCTTCTTTTACAACAAGTTACATTAAAATTAAGTCTCCCAAAGTGGAGTTGCAGAAGTGCACTCACATCGCTGGGCATAGAATTGTAGAATTATTTTGATTGGAAGACAACATTTAAGATCATCAAGACCAACCATTAACCCAACACCGCCAAGTCCCTACTAAGCCATGTCCCTCAGCACCACATCTAAATGCCTTTTAAATCCTTCCATGGAGGGTGACTCCAGCAGTTCCCTGGGGAGACTGTCCCAGTGCTTTACAACCCTTTTGGTCAAGAAATTTTTCATAATATCCAGCCTAACGCAACTTAAGTCTGTTTTCTCTGGCATGTATCAAGATAAGACAGGGTGACATTACCCAGAGAGATCAGAAAAATAGATTTCAGGACTTTCTCAAAACTGCTCTTTTAGAACATTGCTATTCAAAAGCGTTGGTAGACAAGTAAGTAAGTTCAAAACTGAGCAGCATTATTTAAAATATTTTCAATAGCAGTAAAAACTTAAAATACCTTCCATCATATAATGTAGCAGCACTAAAAGAAATCTTACCCTGTGTGTAAATCCAGTAGTAACAAATGTAGTTGTTTTATGCATTGAATAGGTGTCATACTGGCTATTAATGAGTCTAGCAGAATGTTAGGTGGAAGCTTAAATCTTAATTCGGTTTATATCTCAGTACACACATGTGAACTGAGTTTTTTGTTGTATTATGAATTTTGTTAGCTTTTCACCTTTGGTTGTATGATTGGAAATGGAAGTAGAGGAGATTTGACTTCTGCAAAAGATAAGGGCACAAAATACTTTGCAGACAGAACTGCGTATCTAGTTAGTGCTTTGGATTTGCTTCCTTTATTTTCTCTTACAGTTTTTGTGTGCTATCTGTCATGAATCTGCTACCACCGTAGAAGGAAGGCAGAAATTCCTTACAGGCAAGGTATACTAAAGGTTGTATTTCATGAGCTTCTGCTTTCTTTTGAGCTCTGGCCAACTTTTTAGTTTGATTTGTGATTATGAGAGTTCCAAACATGATCTGGCTTTGATTCCTCAAAAGGAAAGCAGGAATGGGTGTAGGTTTCCTGCCAGAAGTGCAGACTTGCAGCCTGTTCCTCCTTTTACTTTATGGCATACTATGATGCACTGAGTTCTGTTTCCAGATGTGGCATTTGGATGAGTCAGCATTGCCAAGTGAGAGCAATTTTATTTGGTGTATACGCTGTAGAATAAAAAGGAGGCAGCTTGTTGTGCATTTGGTGGTGCTTGTCATGGTCTTTACAGGAGGAAAGTAATTTTCTTATGCCCCTGTCCACCTCTGTAGTAAGTAGTTCTACCCTCTGTTTCTGCGTGAATGAGGAAGCAATGATCATGACTTTAGTGCTGTCTTTCTAAATTGACATTAATACACAGAACCATTTTGGGCCACTTTTACTGGATTTAGTCAATGTATGTGAAATACAGGTTTTTGAACTTCCACTCTCCTTTAGGTTTTCCTGGGCTTTTTCTCAGAGGTGGAAGTTTGCCTTTAGTAAGAGTGAGGCAGTGTCATTTCATTTTGGCCATAAAGTAGACTTTCAAGTGCATTTTTTCAAGGGCATTTTTTTCCCTTCAAGATTCATCTGAGCAAATCTGCTTCTTCAGAGCTGGGGAACTTATGCGGCAGCCACTTTTTATAGTCATTTAAAATACTGAGTGCACCAACTGCACAGAATTACTATTTACTGATTTTGGCCTTAAGATCTTAAAGCTATTGATTTACCTACTGCACAAGAGAATGCAGTAGAAATTTGTGGAACAGGAAATTTCCTTCTGCCAGCTGAGGAGTTTGAGAATGTGTTTCTCTGCATTTCTGTGTGCATGTAGGTGCAGATGGGTGGTTGAATGTGCAGAGCCTGAGTCTGCATTGCAGTTGAGATGGAATCTGGAGCACAGTGGCTTTGTACATTTGAAGATCTGTTGGGAATATGACTGGAGAACCAATGAACTTGATAACCTCACAGCAGTGCAAAGTGGTTGGAGGAAGCAAAGATAATTTTTTTCACTTTTAACCTTTTCCAATTAAGAAATATTTAATTATTTATTTTATGGAAGCATTTGTCTTTAATTTCATCTACCCAATTTCTTCCTGATAGTAGATAGATAGAAATACGTTATTTCTTGCTGCTAATTCAGAGAAACTTCACCCATCACCATCTTTTAATAGTATATGAAGAGCAGAGCATGCAGGACTTCATCATAAAAAAGCATGGAATGACAGAATAACAATTTAAAATTATTGAAGGGTATTTTTAAGATAGATGTTTACCTAGCCATAATAAGCTGTTCTTCTGCAGGTGTTCTGTGTACCTTATGTCAGGGTGTATCAGTTGAAAGACTGGAGAAGGCACTTATGTATAAGTGCTTCTCTAAGTACAGAAAAAATGGACCAGCACTCACAGATGTACAGGACAAAAGCACATTTTACAAGGTAATGCATTTGGACCTCTTGGACACTTTTGTCAGTCTCTGATTTAAATTTCTTTTGTGACCACAATGAATTCCTTACCTTGGAAATGCAGATACTCTGTCAGAGTGTCACCACAGATGGCAAATAGAATGGTGGAATCTGCAAGGAGCATCCTGAATAAATTCCTCCCAGACATTTATATCTACACAGATCATATGAAGGGGGTCAGCTCTGGAAAGTGAGTCTTTCATATTCACAGAGAACAGAAATGTCATTCTGCATTTGTTCATCTGCTACGGTATTCTGAGCTGTAATTTTACTGGGTTTAGACCATGATACTCTATTTTGCTGCTGTGAAGTAAATATTCCCCATGGGGGAAAAATTGAATGATGCACCAGATAAATTCATTTTACTTGTGGTACAGGGATAGAAGCTGTGTGTTTTCTTAAAGAAAAGTAATACATTGTTACTGCCACTAAAGGCAACTTGACCTTTCTTCAGTTTTAAACCTGAAGAAACCAGCTTTCAAGTGAGATTTAAGATCAGAGTTGCCATGGTACGTTGTGAAAACCAGCATTCAAACTTGACCATACACCTTCTGATGGAAATGGTAGTATTAAGGATGGGACCAGCTTGGTTTAGAAAGTGTCTGAACTGTACGGGCTTGTCTTCTGCTTTACCATTATGCAAACAGTTGAAGAAGTGTCCTTTCACCAGTGACGACTGGAAAATTGAGGCATTAATTTACTTCCCTAGACTTTGTTTGCCAGCAGAACCCTGAATTGATGAATGTGATTTGGACAATTTCAGCAATAACTGTCAGCTTTGTTGTCATTTTGTCACTTTTCATTCTGGTTGAGGAGTTCTGGATATCATTTATTTGTCTTCTGTCTGTATCCTCAAATCCAATCATGTACATTTTCTTTGAAAATATTTTTGCTTTTTGAAATATACCTTAAAGAAAACTTGTTAGGTTTGCAGGTTTACAAATCTAAAAATTGTTGACTCACTTTTAAGTATTTTTGCTCTTTTCCAATCATTCATAATATTTAATACCCCAGGTTAGCAAGTCTTGTGGTTCCAAACTGTTAGCAGTGATCAGAATTGCAAAAACTTTTCTGTGAGCTTTGTGTTTTTGGAGTCCTATTTTGTTTTCTAATGTCTATAAAGTCAAAAAGTCAATTGTATTGGGGCAGCATCATTACATTTACTGCTTGCATGGGTAGCCCATGCAGGGATAAAAAATAGCATGGAGAGAGGAACTGAACCCCTCTTCGCCTTGCTGGTGCTTCTGACTTGATGCTGCTCTGCTGGCACAGTCAGCGTAACTATGGCACCAGCATAATTGCAGTATACCTGAATACCAGTGTTGTTCCACTTTGGCATAGCTTTCTATTAGCTGGTTCCCTGTGCTTGTGTGTGTGTCTTAGCAGCCCAAGGAAGGAGAGCACTAAGCCTTGTTTCCAGTGCTGCTGTGGGAACGAGTAAAACCAGGAAGGGCTAGTTCAGCCCATTTATGCCCAGCCCAAACCAAGCCTTGATTTCAACACATAAAGCATATCCCTTCCACAGAGCCAAAAACTTTAGGAAATACATTATTCGAGCATCTTCTGCCATCTGTAATGTCTAACCAAAAACTTCCCAGTTCTGTTTCATGCATTTGCAGCAGAAAAGTTCATCTGTGCAGATTTTTCTAATACTGTACACATAAAAGAGGCATTGGAAGATTTTAATTTATATTTAGGTAGATTGACATCTTCTACATAACACTAACAAAGTCTGTCAGGGGGTATAGGTATTAAGGATACTTGTCCAGATAACATCTTTCACACTGTTTTTGTCTTGCTGTCTTCCTTCCTCTGAAAGAAAGAGAGAGAGAGATCTCAAGAGAAATATCTTTAGCATACGTTCTGTGTTGCTCAGCACGTGCAGGTGGTTAAGTAAGTGCGGGAACTGCTGATAACCTTTTTGTTCCTGCCTTACTGAAATGTTTCTGGAGGAACTGTTGTTTTTCTGGCACTGGGAGAGTTCGTGTGTCTTGGTGTTTGGAGTTAGTTTATACGGTTTGATGATGATGGTGACATCCCTTATAGTTTTGGTTCAGTAGGACTATTTTAATTAAGCCATTTGAATGGTGGAGGCAGCAGGAGTCCATAACTGTGGTAAATACTGTACGTGGAGTAAAGTTAATCTTACTGGCTATTGCCAGAGCCTATAAATAAGAGGATCTCGTGACTTTTTTTTTTTCCAATCCTTACAACTTTCTGATTTCTCAGCAAGTTGTACTCAGTCATTTGTGACTTTCTTGTAGCAAAAAGTTTCTTAACTCTCAGAATAGTATTTAGTAGGATTGTAAGGTCTAAGGGATACAGGAGGTTTGTTTCTTTGTTCAAATCACATGTACAGAATGCTTACATAGTTGTAATGATTTGGATGGTATTGAACTGAAAGTGGAAAGAAGTTAGTGGAATTAGGAGTAATGTGGATCAAACTTTTTATTATGCTTGGTGCTATGGCTATGGTCTAATCTTGCTTAATACTGAAAGTTCTAGGGAAAAAAAGCTTGATCGCTAAAGAGTAGAGGATGTTATTTCTTTACATATATATTTTTTTTTTTTTTAAGAGTTTGTGCCAGGAATAGCCAGCACAGTGGATTTGGTGCAAGTACTGGGTTAAACTTTTAAATACCATTATTAATGCTTTCTCCAGGTTGATTCAAGTGTATAGAACAGGAAGTTTGTCAGCAAGTCTGCATTCCCAGTGTTGTCCTATGAGAAGAGCTGTTTGTGACTTGAGGAGGAGGCTGACTGGGAGAAGTTCTTGGCTCATTACTTATTTTTGTATTTAAATCAAATCCGCTTTTTCCTCTTTATTTCAGATCACCAGGCTTTGGCATGTGCCTTACTGCAGAAACCATCAACGGCACTATTCTCAGTGCTGAACTAGCCTCAAACCCTCAGGGCCAGGGAGCAGCTGTGCTTCCTGAGGAACTGGGCCAGAACTGTGCTAAGCTGTTGCTTGAGGAGATCTACAGGGTAAGTGTCCAATACATTTTCAGTGTATAGCTGTAGGGGAAGAGGGGGTGATATATAGGGGCACTCTGTGCTGGGTGAAGAACTGGCTGGAGGGCCGGGGCCAGAGAGTGTTGGTGAATGGGGGTGAATTTAGATGG
>JANHFX010017482.1:18417-48196 GCA_027560015.1 Chloroceryle amazona | reverse complement strand
GTCAACGGGAGGGCGTCGGTGCCGCTTCGGAGCGGGTTGCGGCTGCCCGCAGACAGGGCTCGCTCTCTGGAGAGGAGTTTTGGGGCGCTAGAGCCTCCGGCTGCCCCTTACCACCTATTGCCGCTGCCTCAGAGTGCTCCGGAACGTGACCGTGAGGCTGCGCGGTAATCTCAAAGGCTGAAGTGATTTGTTGTGCTTTTAAAAAAATCTTAAATCTGTCCCCAGGGGAGTGGTCGTATTTGGCACGGGTCACTCTTGCAGTTCAGTCTTAAGCGTGATCCAGAAACAGTTGTATCAGAGAAACAACACACAGAACAGAAGCAAACAGGCAGATGGATAGAGTACATCGGGAGGCTTTTGAAACTGTGAAACCCAACGTATCGCTAAAGAAAATTAGAAAAGCTATTGAGCCATGAATTCCTGTTAGAGCTGGTTTACATTGTCTTCTCTGGAAACACCTTATACACTCGATTCCCCCAGGATGTTCAGTTCTGAAGTATATGCCAAAAATTCTTTTGATCTTTACTAGGACCTTATTTTTTAAAGAAGGCTATTTTCCGAAAGTCTCTGTTGTGATCTGTGAGGGCTATCAACTGAAATGCTTTTAGAATTACAATGAATATATATTCTGAAGCCTATCTGAAGTTGTTAAATATGTCAGCTGCTTTTTCTCTTTGAGGGTGGTGTTATTTCAGATCTTTATTTCTCTGATGAGATGTGTAAAACATTCATGGGAATAAGCTGGAGAGACCTATTTTGGCTAAAACTTGCTTGTTTTGCTGTACCTGAATGTGCACCCATCTAGTTTTCTTTGATTTTTATTTTTTTTTTTATGCTGTATCTGTTTAGTCTGAATGGCCTTTTAAAAGTATTGGGACACTAAGCAGCTGCTGATTTGCCTCTTAATGTTGGCACTGTGGAGAAATATGAGAAGAGGATTGATAGATGATTATCAAGACACATTAGAAATAGTGGTATTGCTATTTATTATTTGCTTTCTCGTGGGAGGTTTTTTTGTTGTCTGTTTAGCACTTTTGACATAAGAGGACCTTCACAGCTTCCTATGGATAAGTGAAGATAAGTACTTAAAACTGGCTCTTTCCTGATGCCACTCACATGCTCACTTGTGCTCTGTCATGCTTTGTGTAATTGCAGTAGAATGAAATATATCCATGGATGCTATTCTGTCATTTCTGTAAAAATCACAGCGGGGTGATGCATAGTTCATAAGTCTTTGGCCTCTCTCCATCAAGGTGACAAGAGAAGTTTCCTTGACTGCAGAGGGTTTCATGCCTGAGGATGGAAGTGTCTGCATTGTGGGTATTGAAGATGTTCCAGAGCAGGACTGTGTGTGTGTCGCTACAACAGCTGGAGACATTCTACTATGCAACCTCAGCACAAAGCAGGTAACATGGAAGGAAAGACACAACAATACCAGTGGATTTCAAATGAAAGGATGACACTGGTTTGATTTCTTCAGGGGGCAGTTGTATGTTTATTACATACATACTGAGTGGTTAGTCTCCCTTTTCTGGGCAGATGACCTGATTTTTTTTCTGGGAGCTTTGAGCAGAATTAAGGACGGAATACGCACTCTGTGAAAGAACCAGAATTGAAACAGTGGCTTGCCTGTCCACAGTCCAAGTCCTGTGTGTTTGCTCAGGGGGCTGGTGGCACACACCCAGCAGTACAGGATCCACTGGACAACCTTACAGAAATAGGGTAAGACCAGGTACAGAATAAAGTAATCTGTTTATAATTCACAGTGTAGCTACAATCTTTCATTATCAGTCAATACAGACAAGACTTCACAGAAGAGAGGGGAAAATGTTGTGTCTTGTGATTTGAAGGACATATAGAATAAAAAAGTCATAGAAAACACTAAAGGAAACCAAAGTATCTTAGCTGAGTAAATATGGCAGGGAGTGAGATTCTTGCTTTCTGCTCCTTCCTCAGTGTCAGATTTATGCAATCTGCAGCAAGACACTTAAACGCCAGAGCAGTACCCTCTGAAATCTGCATCAGCTCCCACAGTACCATCCCAACAGTGCAGGTGTAGGTAGACATGAGATGACAATGGGCTGTCTGGCTTAGTTGTCACAGTCATGGTTACTTTCAGGTCACCTGTTTCGGTTCTTGTTTGGGTTTGGTTTGCAGGTACCACTTAAATATGCAATCAAGTGTATCTGAAAAATGTGTCCCATATTGCACATTGAAACATGTCATAAGGGAATAGAGATTAACAAAAAATGCGATACATGAGTCTTTTCGTGCACTGATGTGTGGGTCAGAGTTGAGGTTTAACTTCAGATTGAGCTGTGTTTGGTGGAATTTTCGCACAAAGAAAAAATCTGTCTGCACATGCATGATGATTACTCTGCCAGCTGGTGCCCAGTCCCACTTGGTTCACTTCAAAAGATTATGACACCCAAGCTTAATTGCTTGAATGGCGTCATCTTGCTGGTTATCACAATTGTTCTGTTCCATGCCTTTAGCAAACCAGGGTGACAGTGTGTGACAGAAGTTCTCTACCCATGGCTGTAACTTACATACTCATGATGGCCCGGTGAAACTGCCCCAGTTTTTCATAAACTTTGAAGTTATTGTAGCTATTTACAGTTGTCAAGTTCTGCACACACAGGCTGATCGTATTTCTGATGGATGTAGCGTCCCTTAATTGCATGTTGGAATTCTCTAGGTAAGAACTATTATTTCTGTGTTTTGTGACTTCAGTATGTTTACCAATGTAACCACAGACCCTATCAGGCAATATTACTATTAACACTGTACATCCTGACATAAGACTGGGAGCTGCAGAATAAAGCTCTTACTAAAACTGTGTATGGTAGAAAATGTGAATCTCCAGATTACTTAGGCTCTCATGCATAAACATGCTGGAACCGTCTTTAGTTGGAAATGTTTCTTTTGTTTCATTCAATACAAAGAAAGTATTGTAAAGTAAAGTAAGACGTGTGACTTTTCTGAGTAGGAGAGGACTTCCCTCCCATGGTGATTAGTTGCTTTTTTTGTGATGGGATGGTGCTGCACTAGTGTTCCTGCATTTCTGTGATCATATTTTGGTCTTACAGGTGGAATGTGTTGGAAGTGTGGACAGCGGTTTGAGTACCATGAGCTGGAGTCCTGACCAAGAGCTTGTTTTGCTTGCAACAGGTATCAACAACAATCTGTAAGCTTTCTGACATTTGGAGTGAAACTCACTATGGCCAAAATGTAAAACACAATTAAGATAGAAGAAGCAACATATGAAGTTATGCGATTTGGATTAAGACTTAAAGAGAGAAAAAACCACCCAATCCTATATATGAGATTTCATTTCATGGTCCATGCGGTGATATAGTGATCCAAGCAGAAACTGTTCAGGTGCAAAAAGCCAGGTTATACAGAACAGTATTTAGTCTTTCACATCTTCTAAGGGAGTACACTTGATTATGCCTCTAAAACACGAAGACTCCTGCTTTGAATCTGTGTTCGATTTCTTAGTAACTAAACCTGCTTCTTGTCCTTTGATAGGAACTATATGTGTCACAGGTGTCTCGCCTGGAAAGTAGCTTTAAGCAAAACAGAATCACAGAACACTTGATGCTGAAAGGGAGCTTTGGAGATCACCTGTTCCAACCCCCTTGCTCAAAGCAGATTACCTGGAGCAAGTTGCTGGGAACCATGCCCAGACAGGTTTTGAATGTTTCCAAGGTCATAGACCCCACAAGCCCACTGTCGGGAGACAGTGTCAAAAGCCTTATTAGAATCAAGATAAATGACAACCACCAGTCTCCCCATATCCACAAGTTAGTAATCTCAGTATAGAAGGCTATCACAATGGTCAGGCATAATTTCCTCCTCATAAATCCATGTCAAATGCTCCCAATCTTGCCCTTCGTATATGAAGGTGAAATCTGTATTAGAGTGTCAAGAACTTATTTGGAAGGTGGAAAGAACTTCTTAAGGTTAGGCCAGGAAGCATGATTTTGAAGAGAGAGACTTCAAGGTGTTCTTCCATTCCAGTCTGAGATTTTCTGCTTTGAAGGACTGTGTTCTCTTCAGTATCATTTTATCATTAGAAATATTTCTGTATTCAAGTGCATGACAGAGCAATAGGACAACACAGGAGAATACTGAGTTTTTACTTGCTGGAGATATCATTAGCAATACTGTATTTAATGTCTGCCATGCAGGTCAGCAAACACTCATCATGATGACAAGGGATTTTGAACCAATTACTGAGAAGCAAATCCATCAAGATGAATTTGGGGAAGGTGAGATGTGCACTACAATGAAGTTGTTCAAACTAATGTCATTGATATATTGAAAACATGTAGAAATTAAGCTGAGCACCTAATGGGCCCCAGGAGGCATTTTAGACTGTAATGTTGCTGGGCAGCTGAAGGGGAACACCAGTATTGTATTTGTCAGCATAAATTCAAGTAAGTTCCCTGCGCTAGAGGAATTTCTGGGCTATGTACATTTTCTGACAGGTTTTTAGAATTGAACTTGGATTGAAGTTGTGGGTGGCTTGGAGCTGTAGTTGAGTTTACTACACTGTGCAGAGTAGCACTGTAAATCTAAATCACTGTAAATGTAAATTGCTACAATGATTATTTCTTCCTCAGGAAAGTTTGTTGCTCTTGGCTGGGGTAAAAAGGAGACACAGTTCCACGGATCAGAGGGAAAACAGGCAGCGCATCGCAAACAGATGGTAATAGCAGTGCTCTTATGTTAGGCCCATGCTGTCTCTGAGAGAACATCTACAAAGGGAGTTTCTGTTGTTCCTGCAGTGCTGCTTTGCCACTGATTTTCTGATAGTCGTCTTCATAGGCTTGTTCTACTTGTTTCTGTTGTTACCTGAAACATAACATTTTTGTCCTCCTAATTCAAGACAGCAACTGGCATTACTTAAGACTGTTTGTACAGAGCTCAAAGCAGGAAGATTTGAAAGCAGTAGTGTTTGCAGAAGTAAAGCTACTCTTAAATCACCATTATAGATTTTATTGAATGGGTGCTATATACTAAAGTATGTATGGCCAAGAGGCATAGCAAGCAGTTTGGCTTAGAGGAGCAGAAATAAGAGTCATGTGAGCTCCCAGAAGTCAAGAGTTGAAGGATTTATGCTACTGAGCATCACCAGTTATGTGAGGCAGCTCCATATGCCTGCATATTTTAGATCTTTATTCCTTTGTCATGACACTTCCTTGTTTGGGTCTTGTTTTCTCTACTTTTTATTTGGTGAAGACTCAGGTAATTAAGGCACTCCACTGCTGGGTTTTTCTTCTTGTGTTCCAAGTTTCAAAATTCAAACTGTCCTTCTGAAACCTGGCAGGCTAGAGTGCAGAGACATGAAATGTTGCCTGTTCCATCTTTACTGTTAGGAGGGACAGGACAAAGCTTGGCTCCGTTTGGAAAATTATACCTAGTTTCACAAAGCTAAACCTTTGAACAACTCATTCTTTTTGTGTATTATGTTGAGACTTATTTTTTTCTGAGCTGTTCTGCAAAGAATGTTTTTGCCTCAAAGAACATTACTTCTCATCCCGGCTTCTGTCTGTCACACAGACTACCTGGACAGGATGTCTTTCTCACCTTCTGGCTTCAGTCATGAACAAACCCTCATTCACCCCTGTGTGCAGCTTGTGCACATCTGGTCTATAAGCAGAGACCCTAGTGTGAAGGGGAAGGATAGTGTGTGATTGGGTGAATAGACGTCAGTCATACACACTAGCAGGAGTAGCAGATTGAATTTACAGGGAGTCTTAATTCTAGTATATCATAAAATAACATTCTGAGTAAAGAATTTTTAACTTCGCACCTTTAAGATTTTTCAATGAGTTGATTTCATGACAAGGCTCTTGAAAGATCTTGCTTAGCAATGCAGTGTGTTTAGATGAAGAAAAGCAGATGCCTTCTCAACCTTTGATGCAACTTTCTCTTGCGTGACTTCAGGAAGTGTCCCCTACTTCAGCCTGGGATGATGCCAGGCCTCGGCTGACATGGAGAGGAGATGGGCAGTTTGTTGCAGTGAGTGTTGTCTGCCCAGAGACAGGTATGGGACCAAACTTCTTTGAAATACCAACGTGTGTTAAGGCTTCTTAAGCAGAAACTAGGCAAGCCAAAAACTGGCTTGTGTTTGTGGTCTCTTAGCCACTTAACATGAGGGTGAGTTGAGCTAGTTAATTGCTTTTTTATCTATTCTAGTGTTCTCAGAGGCATTTTGTAAACATCTTTTGAAAATTTTCTTTGCAGTTTGGTTTTCTGTCTGGTGAGAAGCCAGGAGAGTTTACTACTGAGTGATTATGATTTGAACTGCTTCTTTTCTAGTGTTAAATCAATGTGCAAGCTCTGAGCAATTTCCAGTGGGCTTCCAGTGCCAGACAGACAAATCTGTTTGGGTTGCCATACCCACCCACTGTCCCTCATACTAGCAGTTTAATCTTGCACACTTTTGTTTAAATACTTGTAATACTTTTACCTAGGTTTTTCCCTAAAGTTAAAGAGGTGAAGAGCCATATACATTTCTTCTAAGACTGTGATTGATGTCTTCCATATAAATGTTACTGAGTAGTTTAAATGTAATGGTCAACATATTGAACTGCACCACACTGCACTGCTCTTCCACTAGTTTGAGTTTTTAACATCAGTACTCTAGATGAGGAAGGATCTTGCATTTATGGGAAGATTTTAACATTCCTATGGTGAAAACTGGAGAGGAAAATGTCTGACTTGAGTTGCATCATACTGAAATTCCCAGTCAGTTTCTTTAGAGTCCCCCAGTTAATATGGGAAAACTACCTGATACAGAATAAATTCTTACCCCTTAATGTGTACGAGAGAATACTCCTTTCTATTCACATTCATTAAAATTTGCTCTCCTACCCTCAGAAAATTAGAACAGTCTCTTCCCAGTGCTTTCTTACACTTTTGTCTCATTGCCCTCTCAACCTGTAGGTGCTCGGAAGGTCCGCGTCTGGAACAGAGAGCTTGTGCTGCAGTCAACAAGTGAGCCTGTGTCAGGATTGGAACAAGCACTGTCCTGGAAGTGAGTAGCAAAGCACCCTGCATGCTGTCAGCAGAGCATTGCTTTTTATCTTCTGCTCACAATCTTTGATCAGCATCAATTTCACTTCTTTCTTTTCACCTGAGGATGTCATGAGCCCTGGAAAATGTCTGTTCTGGATCTATGACTTTGTCTGTATAGTGCTGAGGAAAACAGGTTCTCTGCTGCCCTTTTCTTCAAGTCTCTGGAGAAAATGTGAGATGATCAATGTTTAAAATGACAGTGATTATGTGAGCAACCACTTCTCATTTGTCTCTTTTTTTTTTTTTTTTAAGGCCTTCTGGAAACCTGATAGCATCCACACAAGAAAAACCCAACAGACATGATGTGGTTTTTTTTGAGAAGAATGGACTTCTTCATGGGGAGTTCACCCTCCCATTCCAGAAGGGGCAAGTCAAAGTAAGTGCTGTGTCTTGTCCTCTTTCGTAAGAGTGTAATGGAGAGGAGGACTAGATCTTTTCCAGATTCTGTGAGGAAGTTTTTAACTTAACACTTAGAGATGGTCCTTATGGAAAAAGTGACCTGAAAAGAGAGCAATGAAGAAGCCTGTGGAGAAGATGCAATGTCCTTTGCAGACTCATAGTACAGAGACAAGTTCAAGGGGATTGTATCCCTTCTGGCCAGGCAAATGCTTCAGAAATGCTGTTTGGGGTGTCAGCTGTTGCAAGAATGAGGTGAAATACTATGTCCTGAGTAAGAGAAGTGAGAAGCTACTGCTAAGATATTACTTTAATTTCTGCCTTTGGATGCTGAGAGGTCTTTCAGAAGTGCTTCCTCAGTGACAAGGAAAGCAAAGATAATGCTGCTGTCACCTTGTTGAAAATAAAGACCAACTCATGGTCTTGCAAAGCAATCAAGAGCGTACCCACCCTATGCGGAATCAGCAATTATCAGTGAGAGCCATGTTTGTTTCTGCAGGTTAATGAACTGCTTTGGAATGCAGATTCTACAATCCTGGCTATATGGCTGGAGGACTTGAAGATGGAAGACTGCAAGCCAAACAGTTATGGTGAGAGCACTGTAAGGCTCAGGCTCTTGCACTGGCCTGCAAATGTGGTTAGCATTCCTCTGCAAGTTAGGAGACCCTAGAGAGGCTTACCTTCAGCTTGTGCAAGTTAGGAAGAGCAGGTAGTTCAGCCTGAGCTCAAACATATTCTAGGTTGCTGTGACTGGAAGTGGTATTAATGGAATGCTAGGTTGTGAACCCTTCATAAAACATGGGTGCCTTCTCACAAGAGGAGCTTGGGGAATCCTAGGATTGACTCTTTTGCACAAAGTCTCTTTTATTGTGCTGGGTGTTGTATGACATAGCCCATGTTGGCTGTGGCTAGAACTATGATTTTTGTTGTACCTGATCCACCCCTGGACACTTGGCGGGGAGGGTTTGAGATGGATGGATCTCAAGTAGTAGTCTGTAGTAACTATTTGTTTTTCTATAGTTCAGTTGTGGACTACAGGGAATTATCACTGGTACCTGAAGCAAAGTCTACATTTTGGTAGTTTGGAGGAAAACCAGTTGGTGTCACTGCTGTGGGACCAAGAGAACCCATACAGACTGCACATCCTCTGCCAGGGTTGGCAGTACCTCTCCTATGACTGGCACTGGACCACAGACCATGGGATGGGAGAGAGTAGCCAGCATGCGGCAAATGTGGCTGTCATAGATGGAGGTAAGCAGTGGCACTGCTCTGCAGCTCTACGGCCACAAGAGGTGGCATAGACAACTACGTCCAGTTCTGGATTCAGGCTGGGTGGGATTGTAATAGTTCTTCACTTTGCTATTTTTACAGAGCTGTTAGTGAGGGTTTCTGTGTAATTGGTGGAAGTTTCAGAGGTGGTTCATTGAAGTTACCTGCTAAGGGCAGCAACTATTTTCCTATAACATTGTTCCTACATTCAATAAAGAATCTGACAAGAGCCTCGCTAACATTTGGACTGAGTTGCTGCTTTTTGTTTGTTTGTTTGTTTGTTTTTTTGCTTTTCTTCCACAGATAAAGTACTTGTCACAGCGTTCCAGCATGCTGTGGTGCCTCCACCTATGTGGACCTATGAGATCCAGCTTCAGCAGACAGTTAATCAGGTTGCATTCCACACAGATCCCAAACATAGTGGAGACATGGCTATCCTGGATGCTGATAACAAGATCTCTGTGTACAGATATGGTGAGAGTATGTTTCACTGTCTCATTAAAGGAAACGATCTGTCCACGAGAGCAGCAGCCTGGGGGACTGGTAGGGTGATGGTCATGCAAACCTTTAGTAGTCAGGAGTGAGATACATCTGGTTCATCTGTTGATTTAATCTCAATTCTCTCATCTTCAGTAGTTTGGGTAGCACAAGAACATTTTATTGGTGCATTGGCTTGATGAGAAGGCAGCGTTCAGCACTTGGCTATGTGCTTATGCTGGTAATATCCCTCTGTCTGACCTGGGCTTGAGTAGACTGCTGCAAGCAGTATCTTGTGTAATCTGTTCTGATGGCATGTTGCCAATTAGCACTGTCTGGAAATGTCTTGGAATAGCTACCTAGGGTCTGTCTGAGACACCCAAAGTAGTCGTGCATACATGTGATATTCATTGTGTTGCAAGACAAGAGACTGTTGCTGCTGTCTGAATTTTGTATTGTTACATTACAAGGTAGCTCTGTTCCTCAGTGTAAAATGAGGCTGTACAGCTAGGGATGGTATTTTCTGATTTTTCAAAATAGTTTCCTGTAGCATCTACTTTTTGATAATAATGAAGATGGAAGAGGATCTGTTGACAGGATCCTAAACTCTGCTTTGTTCTGTATTTGATAGGACAGAGCACAATGAATGACCCCACTGTCAGGTTTGGAGCTGTGGCTGGAAATGGATTTAAAGCAGCTGTGGAAACACCATACCTGGATAAAACTCACAGGTAATATAGAACTAGTACAGCTGTAGTGGAGAGAAAAGGGTAGTGCCTGGATGGATGTTTCAGAAGCCACAGCTCTCACTGTTTGTCTCAAGATTTTAAAGGTGTCAGATAAGATGATTTCATTGTGATGACACTGTGACTGCACCTACTGTGAAGGATTAGGCAGCACCGTGGGCAATTTATCCTGAGAAGTGCCCTTGACCAATGTCTTGATCTAGTGGGAGCAGTGACTGCCAGTGACAGCATTGAGATAGCCTTTCCTGAGCTTGGTGCTCTTGGCTTTGTGGTGTTGCACTTTATGCTTTTGCTCCCAGGGCCGAAAAAATGGCTGTGCAGTACCTGGGCCATTGATGACAACACATTTAGCAACAGCTGCTTGCATGGCAGAGACAATGACAAGGTAAAAAAACAAACAAACAAATCTGCTCTACATTTGTTCCCATACACAGTTGCTAATGGAGCAGTACTGCCTAGGGGAAAAAAAAGGAGGCTCCCTGGGTCTCGCCCTTCATTTTCAGCCCAGCCTGTGTCAGGATTCATGTTTTGAGTGACTGTGTTTGTGCACTTCTAGCCATGCTGTGCATCTGAAAAGCCAGGCTGTGCCTAAGAAGACCTTCACCTCTCCTGTGAGGTGGAATACTGAAATCAGTTTCTATTTGCTTCCTAGTTTCTCTTTTCTTTTTTTGTGACAGAATCAATGTGGGCAGTGACAACAATGAAGCAATGAATCCTCTGGGACTCCGATTTCTCACCTGGCTGCCAGATGACAGCTTCCTGGTGGTTGGTCAGGGTCAGCATGCTGCTCAATCTGTTCTTTACCATCTGACTGCAGTGCCTCACGTGGCTGGATCTAAAGAAGAGCACCTGAATTTACGGTACTGGAGATCTGTCAGTTGTGGGTGAAGTCTGAGAGCATCTCTGGGCAGTGGCTGGAAGGAATTAAGTATCTCAGTAGACATTCAGCCTGGAGGCTGTGGGTTAGAAAATTTGGATCTCTTCCTGCAAAACCAAACAGCTCATGAAGCTGCATACTCATCAGACCCTGACAAGAGGGTCTATGCTAATATTTCTTTGTCAGTACAGGATAGCTCTGTTCCTTTGAATTTCAGGCCCATCCAGGGGGACTGAACTGCTCCATTTTGCTCTTTGCCCACCCTTATCAAGGTCCAGAAGGGGACTGATAGCCATTTTTACTCTTGCCCTCCTTCTCCTCCTCACCTGCTGGGCTTTGTGGGCTGTTGAACTAAAGCCTGATCATGAAAGGAAGCCACATTGGGTACAGAAATTTGCTCAAATGAATACTGAGACTTGCTTTCTGCAGCACTCACACAGCAAAGTCAGGCTGATTTGTGTATGAACTGTAGATTATAACAAAGAAAATGTGTGGGCTCTGCAGAGTGCTGTAAGTATGCAGAGAGTGACTAGCACAGTTAGGCAAATGCCTGTTGGCTGGAGTTGCTGGTGCTTTGTGGTGCCAATGTTGGCTGAGATAGTTGTGGAAAGGGTGTAGAACATCCATGCATGAACAAGGTGTCTTCCCATGCTGGAAATGTGCATTCTTCCATCTAGTCACAAGAAATGCAGGATCTAGGTGTTAAATTTTTCTCCTGTGACTGATGTTCTGTGTCTTCTGTGTCTTACCCAAGGTTTTCCGTGTCTGTAGATGGAGAAGTGATCAGCCTGTGCTGCAGTCCAGTGACCAAAACTGTAGCTCTGCAGCTGGCTAATAGACAGATCCTGAAATACCTCTGGGGTAAGATGGGCCTTATTAAAAGTATGTGGTGTGAGGTGTAGTTATTACTGATTTCTCAAAAGGTTTAATGAGATTATTTGACTTTCAGGGACGTGGGTGACTTGTTGGTAGTTGATCCTGCCTTCCATGCTCCTGCTGCCAGAAATGGGCCAAAATTAGTGACTTGTGTCAGAAAGCAGTTAATGTTGTTGAGAATAACAGTTCAGACTTAATGACTTGAAAAGAAGTTTACTGGTATAGTGATTTCAGAAGTGCTGACTGACTGCCATGTCTTTTGCACTTCTCTCTTGTTCCTCAGTAGAATAAAGGTGCTACTCAGCCCCTAGAAGTTGCCACCTTCTTTTCTGCTGTGCCCTGAACTTTTCTGCCAGCATTCCTGCTGTCTTTCAGATCATGTATCTTATTCCCAGTTCTGGTTTTCTTGAAATACGTGTCACATGGTTGTAATATCTGAATCTTTGATTGGCTGGAAAACAGTTTGATGTTATTTGCTCTTTAGAGGCTTCTTCTCCAGTCCTTGAGCCCTGGTGGAATAGCAGTGGCTGTACTGTTCAGTTACCTTACCCTTGCATGCAGACTTCTATCACAAGGATCAGTGGTGAAGTAAGTAAGACTGTGAGCAGATTAAACTCCCTGCTTAATTGATCTCTGTGTCAAATGTGCAGGATTTTTAAGGATCCTCTGCCCAGTGTCCAATGATTACTTCTTAATAGTGTTCTTCATAAGGCCCCGTGCGGAGCTGAGAGTGTATCTTTGCTTGTATGCTAGAGAATTTCTAATGGCTTGCAGTTAACACTCAACCTCCCCATTCCATGAGTACAATGTGTAATTCATTGAAGAGTGAGAAATTGCAGATTTAGAATTTCCAGCAGTCACTGCCCTGCTCTTATTGAAAACAGCACTTTGCTCTGTTTTGTCTGATCTTGCCCCACTGGTAAATATGGCTGCACTGAGTTACTGCAGATCTACTACTACTGCCATTTCCTATCGGTGATGGTTTCATGATAGTTAAAACAGCTTAAGGAACGTCTAGCTATTTTGCTGGAAGTTTCAGGGTTTCTTTCCTTCAGTGCACCTCTAGGTGAATGTTGTATGGAGTTGCTTTGCTCTGCTCTGTACTAGTGCTTTTCCTTAGGTATTTTGGGTCAAATGTGCAGAATAAAAGAACTAAATTCTCTGGCATGGTTTCTGCCTCTATCTTGTCACTGTGCAGTTTCTGTTACAGGGTAGACCAAGATGGATTTCCAAATAGATGTATTTAAAGACACTTAAGCATGCCCCCCCTGTACCTCCTGAAAGAGGTCATATCCAGCTTCTCTAAGTAATTCACATGATGTACTTGGTACCTAATTGTAAGGTACTTCAATCCAGTGCTAGTCAATGTTGTGAAACACTGGAAGTTGTGACACTGATAGCTTATACTTGTCATCCTTTCTATTTACAGGAGGTGATCTTGGGCCTTACAGATCGATGCCGTTTTTTTGTTAATGATATTGAGGTACCTACATTTTTGCCCCTCATTGCATCCCCCTTTCCCCTGTCAAAAGCAGCTTTCCTGTTCTTCTCTTTACAGTGATAAATTTCATTATTTTTCTGCAGGTAGCTTCCAACATCACCTCATTTCTAACATACAATGAGTTTTTGTTGGTGACAACAAACTCCCACACCTGTCAATGCTTCTGCTTGAAGAACATATCAGTGAAAGGTAAATGCCCACTCTGGCTGCCTGCTGCTGGCAGGTTGTGGAGCTACAAGATTTTCACATCCAGCACTGCTGTATTTGGGTCACTCAGAGCAACTGCTTAAGGGACAGAGGCAAGGAGCTGCTTTCAAAAACCTATCAGAGAGCAAGGAGCACAGGAAACTGACTTTGTGTATCACATCCTCCTCCCGGGGAGCAGGATTTGTCCTCTGGTTGTTGTCCCTTAATTGTTTTCAACACATTAACCCAGCATTCTCTTTCTCCACTTTCCAAAAAAGAATAGGCTGTGTGTTACTTGAAGGTGTGTTTTAGAGTAGGGATCCCAGGAGAAAGAGTTGCTGGTGGCATCTGGCCATGAGAAGTATGAAGAGCTTGGCAAAGGCAGAATAACTGTTTATTTGTCCTTTACATCTTTCAATGCTGCTCTCATTTGATTTCTTGAGCTTTGTGATCCTGTTGTGTAGAGGACATATCTCTACTTTGTGTGCATCAGTGCTTAGCCCTAAGAGGTCCTTTTCCTATCTGGAGCCACTGAAGGTTGACTCCAGTTGGTCCAGTACAATCTTACAGGGACACACAGGAAAGCCTGACTGAGGCACTGTGCTGCAGTGCACCATGTGTGCTGATAACTGTGTTGTTTTCAGCCCTTCAGGTTGGCCTGAGCAGTGATGCTGCACCCAACAGTGAGACTCTGCGCAAGGTGGAGCGAGG
This sequence comes from Chloroceryle amazona, assembly GCA_027560015.1. Taxonomy (NCBI): domain Eukaryota; kingdom Metazoa; phylum Chordata; class Aves; order Coraciiformes; family Cerylidae; genus Chloroceryle; species Chloroceryle amazona. Next base: position 34,068 of record JANHFX010017482.1, on the reverse strand, counting down.
TGCACGTATCATTACCATTGTGCCCCAAGACACAAAGGTTGTGCTGCAGGTCAGTGCTTTGCTCATGTCTGCTGAGGTCTGCTATCAGAGGGCATGGGGGAGGTGTCTCGGTGGGCAGCTGGACAACTTGCAAAGAATGTGTGCAGTGTTAAAAAGCTGCTGCCCTGTACTGCTTGCGGCAGTGTCACTGCCTCACAAGTGTTCTGCTGCCTGGCTGGATGTAGAGAGATTCTGAGCATGACTGTGGTTGTTGAGTTTGGTACAGGGAGAACTGGGAAGGGCTATTCGGATTCCTAATGGCAGCAGTAGCCTAGTGCTACATATCGTGGCCTCTCATGGTGAATCTCAGACTCACTTCCTAGTACTTGCTGTATTTGCTGGTAGCCTTCCATCAGCCTTTGCACTAAGTTTGTCTGAAGTGCCGAACTTGCTCTTTCAGAACTAGCAGAGGCTCCTAGAATGGAGAAGGATGTCATTTGCAAGGCAGCTCTGGAAGTGTGTAGACCAACATCCACCTCAAAGCAGGACTAACCTGAAAGCTTGATCAGGTTGCTCTGGGTCTTGTTTGGTTGAGTGGAGTCCAGCCTCCTGAGGAAGGAATGCTTGTGAGCTGAGAAAATTTTCAGATATTTTTCCACAGTCATTGAAATTTCATTTCCTTTGAAGTGAACAAACAGGGCCATGCATCTGCAAGTAGCAGACAGGCCTGGAATACTGACCAGTCCTCTCTTTGCCTTCAATGTAGGCAGAGTAACTACAAGTAAATAATTGTGTGGATCTTGTGTTATAGATGCCAAGAGGAAATCTGGAGACTGTTCACCACCGAGCTCTGGTTCTTGCCCAGATTCGGAAGTGGCTAGACAGGTAAATAGCACTGGTGTGTTCTGGTCTTCCCTTACCCAGTCTGTTAGAGGTTAGCCTGTTAGGTGTTTGTTGTGCTGGAGAGAGGAAGGAAACTAAACTCAAAAGAATTGACTTTGTTAGTGGGAATGAAACTGTTTCTGGGGCTACGACCTAGAAATCCAGCTTCCAGCAGTCCCGTGTGCCTCTCACTTCATCACTGAGAGGCTTATATGTGTGCTGAGACTCCATGGGTGGGAAAAATCTTCATCTGCTCCATTCTTCATGATGAAGTTTGCTGGGTTTCATTTTTTATTTAATTGATTTACATTCAAGTTTTCTGAAACAGAAGTTGGTCCATTAGACTGAAATGTAGTTTTCTTGTTTTAAGCCAGGGAAAAATATAATGCAAGGCCTGTATTTCTTCCTCAACCTGGCATGCTGATCTGTTCCACTGCAAACACAGACAGTGAATAGGATTGACCTCGCACATTCTTTCTGGAAGGCAATCTACACAGCTCATTGTCTAGGCTGTTCCCTTCCCAGGGGATCTGTACTTCACTCTAGTCAGTTGCCTTTATTTGCAGATATTGCACCTACCCACTGGATCAACTACCCCACTTGACTCATTATCCCACTTGACTCCTTCCCCCAGACTTATGTTCAGGGAAGCATTTCAGTGTATGAGGAAGCTGCGAATCAACCTCAATCTTCTCTATGACCACAATCCCAAGGCAAGTATGCCCAGTTCTGTTGTGTTGTTTTCCATATCCATCTAGCCTGGAATCCAGTGACATTGAACAGTGGGTTCAGAAGAGTAGATGGTGCTGTCTGCTCTGTTTTCAGCAGAGATGGCTGCTCTGTAGTGCTGCCTCCTCATGCAGGCAGATTTGATTTAGAATTTCCTTCATCTTGCACATTCAGAGAAGGTATCTGAATTTGGTCTTCTACTTAATGTACTTGTTCAGAATAACAATAGCAATACTCTTGTTCATTTCAGGTATTTCTGGAAAACGTAGAAACCTTTATCAGGCAAATAGATTCTGTGAACTCTATCAACTTGTTTTTCACAGAACTGAAGTGAGTATATATCTGCAAATAGCAGCATGCATGTAATCAGGAGCGGTACGTTATTTGTCAAAATATTTGCAGCTCTTCAATGTAGGTGCAAGGAGTCAGTCAGAAACCTGGCATGTTTGCTCTTAAAGACTCGAGTAAGCTCAGTAGTTTCAGGGACTGTCAGTGTGCCTTGTTGGTAATTCCACCTTGCAGACAGCCATTAGATTTTTCCAGCAAGGAATTAGTACATCATCTGACTGCTTGACCTGTCTTCTGGTTTGCTATACAGGGGTAAATGCAAACAGAGAAAGTTTTGTTCCCTCATAAAGAGGAACAAGACAGCACTGCTTATCTAAGGCCTGAGACCGAGATGCTTGCTTAGATTCCTAGATCAGGTCCCCTGATTTCTTTCTGAAAGATTGAGTGACAAGAGGCTTTAGGACATTGTTAGCTTTGGGACTGAAGTTTGCTGAAGTAAATAATTGCTTAGAAGCTGGAGCTATCATTTAGCTGTACTGTTTTATTTTCAGTTTTGACCTGACCTTAAATCTTTGCCTAGAATTAAAAGCAAATGGCTTAATTTTCAGAAATGCTCTGCACTCAGCATGTCCATAGCAGTTTTAGTATGACAGCTGTATCTTGAAAATCTTGCCCTTCTGATTTTTTGTGCAACTAAAGTAGTTGTTCTGAACAGTATTTTTCAATGCATCTTTTGGCTGAGAATCAATTGAGATGGATGAGATGTTGGAGAGCTTTCTGGTAATGTGGCAGATTGTGCATTAGTGCTGAAGGACATAGGAGCTATTTTGTGGAGCAGTTATTTTCTGCATTCATTAGGATTTCTTAATGTTACCATCTTTGTGCTAGGCTATGTGATGAATCATGATGGTATTCATGGTATCTGTTTTTATTTAGAGAAGAAGATTTCACAAAGAGTATGTACCCATCTCTGAATGGTAGCAGTAACACCCAACCACGCCAGCATCCTAATCAGAAAAAAGTAAACCTCATATGTGATGTGATGAGAGTTGCCATGGAACACATGGACCCTCAAAAGTGAGCATATTCTTATTGTAGGTGAGGGAACCATTAGAGAGATTGCTAGTAAGACATTTTCAGAAAACAAAGCTGTCCTTAACAACCGTTATTTTGCTTCAGATCCTCTGAGGTGAGCCTGTGCTCTGTGAACTTGTGTAGCTATACCTTCCATCTGTGGAGGATGCTGCCCTGAAAACCACACATCTAATAATTCCAAGGATATCAAAACAGTGTTTTTCTACAATAAATAAAGTAATAGATTCAGGATGCTTGTAAGGATTTAAGAAATACACTCAATTTAGGGATAGTCTATGTGGTGTAGCAAACAAATAGACATGATCAAGATTGTCCTCTCAGGGAGATGTTGGTTTATTGAGCAGCAGGTATCTGGAAAGATCTCAGCTCTTGCATTTGAGACTGAATTACTTTTGTACATTTCAGCTGCTAATTTCTGAATGATTACTTTTTTTTGACAACCACCCTTGGAGTAATCAACACCAGGCAGGTATAAAGGGTGGGAAAATAGGATAATAACAGTGGTTAGTGAAGCAGTGTTAAGCCAGTAGCAGCTTCTATGTGAAACATTGGATAGAGGAGCAACAGATGGTGGGTTACTGCTAAACCTTGAAAATTTAGACACTTTACAGCAAATCGTTTTGAAAAACAAAGCATTCCCTTAGCTGAGAAAGCTATTTTGAAATAGTATGTGTGAAATGTTTGAAAGTGGAAATAACTTCCTAGAAAGCTTTCCTTTTATAAAAAAAAAAGAGACCATTTTCATGCTGAATTTGATATGGAAGACTGTCCAGCTATCTGAACTTTCAGAGAGAGGTGTTGTCTCTCCATTAATGCTGGCTGGCATGGGAAAGAAGCTCATTCTACTCAAAACACACTGCCAGTCTTGTGACATGGTTGGAGACACATGCTGGGCATAAAAATCTTTATGGTATATTCTCTTACCAGTTTTTCTGCCTTCCTTAAAAAAAAAAAACAAACTACTTGAGTACATTTTTTGGGGATTTATTCTTTTACTAAAATGCAAACTATAACTTGCACAAACAGTACTAAAATAAGAATAAGCAGTGTTTCTGCCTTCTCACTTTTTAATTTATTGCTTCTGTTTTCTTCAGATACTGCCTATCAATACTGACAGCACATGTAAAGAAAAGTCCTCCAGAACTGGAAATTGCTCTCCAGAAGGTTCATGATCTTCGAGGTGTTGTATCAGGAACTCAAAAGTTTTGAAAATGAGTGGTCTGCAGGAGCTATCCTTGTTATCATGGCTCACCCTGAAAATTATTTTAAGGTGGCTGTTTATGGAGCCAGCTAGAAAACAGAAATTATTTGAAACTAGCAGTGTGTTAATGGAACAGTAGCATATCAGCTAAGATACGCTGCTGTATATGCCCTCAACTCATCCCTTTACATTGGTGTGTCAGCAGATAACCCAGAGTTGAAGCTATTTTCCCATTCAGAACTCTGGTTCTCCTAGCATTGAATAGGAGCTTTCCATTCTATGTCCTGGTACCTCAAGCTAGCAAATTTTGCTTTTATTCAGTGCTGAACTTGTGACTTGTTACTGTTTCACACTTTGCAGGTTACTGTGCTTGGGATGGTCTTTGAAATTTCCCAGGAAAGGTGAAGTAACCCTTCCTGCAAGACAGAATGAACTGTTAGTTTGATGATCCCTATCTAGTGTCAGGGGTGTGCTTGATAATGTATCCCTCCCTCAGAGTCACGTTCTACCAATGATGTAACTGTATGCTTCTTTATCTTCCTACAGAAAACATTACTCCAGATGTCAAAGCTGTGAGTGCAGAAGAAGCACTGAAATACCTGCTTTTCCTTGTGGATGTCAATGAATTGTATGATTATTCCTTGGGGACATATGACTTTGATTTAGTCATCATGGTGGCAGAAAAGTCTCAAAAGGTCTTGGCTTATAGTTCCAGACAAGGAAAAGTTTTTCTGCATTTTCAAAGATGCTTTTGGATCAGCCCACGTTTTGATAGTCATAGCTGTCTACCCAGGCAGGATTCCAGTTGCTCAGAAGTCCTGTGTGTGCTCAGGGTGATGGTAGAAAGGGAACATGTCTTTCTTTGTATACCTTCTTGAGCACAGCTTTGGAAACTTGTTTGTGCTCAAGATGAAAAAAGGCTCTTGTAGAGCAGCATGGCAAAGTACTTCTGGGGGAAGGGAGGGTCTGAAATGTTGTGACTTGCGTGTCTTATATTCCCAGTTCTGTACTCTCATGATACTTGCTTATTTGGTGGTGGCCATGGTGATAGTATGTCTTCCAACGGGTTTAATTTTGAAAACTCGATGGATCTTCAGTTTTCTAACATTACAGCAGAGCCTGCTGCCTGTCATTTAAAATACCCTATTCATTCTATTCATTCTAACAGGTTTTATGACCTTTGGGGGGGGAATTATTCAGCTTTACAGCTGTAAATTTATATGTGATAATATCTAACAGAAAACAGTATTTCATATGATAACATAACCTTGAATTTTAAATGCCACTGGCCTTTAGATGCTGCTGAAGTCTGTGTAGGAGCCTGGTATTTTAAGTTAGTCATAGCAGGCAGGAGTATGTAAATGGAATTGATTCTTTAAGATAGCTTACATTTTTAAAAAATACTTTTTAGTGTGTTACTGTACTGCTCAAACATGGGACTGTCTGTTGGTGAAGACAGTGGCAAATAAGGATCTTAGCAGATCAGCTCAACTGCATTTTTTATCCTTTGCAGGACCCGAAAGAATACTTGCCCTTCTTAAATACTCTCCAGAAAATGGAAACTAATTATCAGCGATACACAATAGACAGACACTTGAAGAGATACACAAAAGCTCTTGGGCACCTCAGCAAATGTGGTAGGTGTCCTGCACATGCAGCATCTCTAAGGAGAAATACTACAGTGAAGCATTTCCATTTTGGAGGGCCTTTGGGGGAAAATAGCTGGTGACAGAGAAGGATTGCACAAGGCCATCCTCCTGGTAATGCATGGGTAACTTCTGCTACATATTTTTTTTTAATCATGTAGCTTGGCATAAAGAGAAAAGGGTGAGAATTATTGCAGCTCTGTGATCATGAAGCATAAAAGTCTTGTTTTCTTCTTGTTGTAGATGACTTGCTCCCAGTTAATATTGCTGGCAAAAGTGAAGCAAACTCAAAGGGAGTGAACACCTTGATTTCACAGTAGTAGAATAGTTGTTTCTGTGCTCTTCCACCAAAGCACATCTTGTTGCTTGTTAATGCAATGAACCCAGACTGTCTGGGAGCCATGAGAGCTATGTGCTTTCTCTCTTATTGCTGTGAAAAATAAATTGTTTCTTCAGGTCCTGAACACTTCTCTGAATTTCTGAACTTGGTGAAGGATCAGAATCAGTATTGTGAAGCATTGAAGCTGTACACTTCTAGCACTCAGGAATACAAGGTGTGTAAGCATGGGACCCTTCAGTGTGCAAGGATTTTATTCTCTCATGAGTGTGTTTATGTGTCCTTGGCACCTTGAGTGAGGGCAGGAATGAGACAGCAGCTGCTTGCATTCAAGTCCTCCAGGTCATTGCTATTCCTGTGTTGTATGAGACCATCCTCTGAAGTAATGGCTGGAATGACTTCCAGCACTGACCCTGCAAGGTCTGGTCATCAAAGTTGCAGCTGTTACTTCTTTGATCCCATGACCAGGAGAGCACCTGAGAGTCTGGTTTCTTCTGCACTATCTTGTGTGCTGGAGTACTGCTATTACCACAGAAGGACTTTTCTTCCTGTCTTGACCTTTCTGATACCAGATTTCTGTCTGCCACTTGCAAGCTGTGTGAGAGCATTTTGTTGTCTTTAAGCTATTCTGAAGAGTGCTAGAGAGCTTGGGGCAGTAGTAGATGGGCTGTTTCCTAGCATGGAGTGTCCCTTGTTGGTTTCAGTATTACTGAAGATCTCCAGCTTGCCCAAGGCTGAAGTAAAATGTAAATTAATGCATTTAATATAATTTAATTTAGATATTATAAATATCCAACACACAAGCCTTTGTAAAATAAGTAGATGAAGAAGTAAGAGGGAGAAATACAGAAACTCAGACTGTTTGCAGCACAGTGAAAGCAGAAAGGATTCTTTCCTCATCAAGGAGGTCTGTTCCTGACTCTGGCTCATTGGGAGTCTCCTTATTCCTTATTTATTTTTCCACTTAAATCTACGCAACCCTTCTTGATGGAGATTGTGAGCTTTGAATAGCACAGTGAAGCTCAGGATATTGATTCACAGCAGCCTGTGCTTATACAATTGCTGGGTTTGCACCCTCCTTTGTGCTAGTGTTTGACTCATGGACTAAGTTGGTTCCGGGAGACATTCTAACAGAAACCGCTCGTGCCAGCTGGGAAGAAGGGAGTGATTTTCTGCATTATGTAGTGTACCCAGCGTTTGTCTTGGAGAGTTAGGTACCTTCCCATGTCTCTTGCCTTAACTCTGCAAAATGTCTCCATGTGCTAATCATCAGCCCTTGGCTTGATATAAAGTTTGAAATGGGGAAGGAACAGTGTGCCTGAAGGTTCCTTGGTAGGAGGGTAAGGGCTTTTGTTGACAAGTACTTAATTTTCACTAACGGAGGCTGCTACTGACTTTAGAGCTGATTCTTGTTTCTCTTTTGTCCCTTTATTGCAGGATATCAGCAATGCTTATGGGGACTATTTGATTCAGAAGCAGCTATATGAACAGGCTGCATTGATATTTGCTCGTGCTGGCATCTTTGCAAAAGCACTCGATGCTTTTCAGAACAGTGGCAGCTGGCAGCAAGCCCTGTGCATGGCATCACGGCTTGGTTACACAAAGGACCAGCTGTCCAACCTGGCTCGAAGCGTGGCAGGTAGGCCTTGAGGAGATGGAAGTGTGCAGAGCAAAACTGGCTACGGTTATTTTTCGTTCATTTTAATTTTTCCTAAAATTTACTGAAAACCTCAGTCTCCAGCAGTGTTTTTCTTAAAGGGATAACAATGATGCCACATTTCCCAAGGGTTAGTGTGATTGCAGATCCCCCTTTTGTTTCTCAAAAGAAGAAGAAGATGGTGAAGCTGAGTTAGTAGGCACCCATAAATTGCCAAGATAGCTGTGGCTTCTAGACATCATTGACATAAATACTGTGCCTAGTCACAGACCTTAAAGGCCATCAGATAATTTAGAGCTGTGTCTTCATGAGTTCTCCTTAAAACCTTCTAGCAGCTAGGACCAACTGGTACTTATAAAGCTATGTGCCATCCTACTGAAGGAAAAAATATTGATCTCAAAATTTGTGCTGACTGGGACATATCAGACTGCATGTGTTGTGGACCTGGCATATATTTCAGCAAGAGAAATGGATCATCACCCTGATTTCTGCCTTACTCAGAGGCAGAGTTTATGAAGGTTGTACTTACACAGTGGGAATGGGGCCTCTGGGAACGTAGTCTGCCAGAGCTGGCTATCATTGTTTTCTTTTTATGTCACTTAATCTGATTTGGATCCTTCATGCCTTGCCTTTAATACCTTTTTCTGGTGCTCCTCTTAAATCACAACTGTAATTTAGCAGTGTAGAAAAAAAATTTGTCTTGGGTGAGATTGCTTTGCTGCCCCTCTCTCTCCCTTTCCCTCCCTCACATACTGCCCCCTTCCACTTAAGAGACTCTTCACTATTTCTGTCTCGGACAGAACCAACGTTCTCTTGCTGGCCTTGAGGAATGTGCACCAGCAATTTTGCAAGGAACTGGATGATGATAGAATGTTGGGTTGGAAGAGACCTTAAGGATCATGTTATTCCAACCCCCTGCCATAGGAAGGGACACCTTCCACTAGATAAGGTTGCTCAAAGCCCCATCCAGCCTGATCTTGGAACACTTCCAGTGATGAAGCATCCACAGCTTCCTGGCAACCTGTTCCAGTGCCTCACCACACTTATAATGAAGAACTTTTTTTCTGATTTCTAATCTAAATCTTCCCTCTTCCAGTTTCAAACCATTACTCCTCATCCTGTCACTGCAGGCCCTTGTAAAATGTCCCTCCCCCACCTCTCTAAGCCCCCTTCAGATACTGGTAAGCAACTGTAAGGTGTCTCCCTGGAGCAATCTCTTCTCCAGGATGAATAAGCCCAACTCAGCCGGTCCTCATAGCAGAGGTGTTCCAGCCCTGTGAGCATCTTTATGGCCTCCCTCTGGACCTGCTCCATCAGGTCCATGTCCTTCTTGTCGGCTCCTGAGCTGGACACAGTTGTCCAGGTGGGGTCTCACAAGAGAGCAGCAAAGGGGCAGAATCACCTCCCTCAACCTACTGGCCACACTGCTTTTGATACATCCCAGGATACAGTTGATGTTGCAAATTAATTAATTCTTGGCACTAAGCAGCCCTTCTTGTTACTGGTCAGATTGAGTAAGTGTATGAGTAGCTAGAAAGTGCCTCAGTGAGTGGGATTTTCCCCTACTTTGCAGTTTTGTGGCACAAAAGCCATCTGTTTCTGAAAAGTTGAATTCTACCTTTTCTTGTAGGAAAACTAGTTGAACAGAGGAAGCATGCAGAGGCAGCCATACTCCTGGAGCAGTACGCTCAGGTAATGTTATCACCCTCCTGTGTATTCTCCAGCATATCCTGTTTCAGAGAGAGATGCTGTCTGTGTCTGCTCTGTTCTCATGGGCCACATGTGGCTCCATGGATACTGACAGCAAAACAGCCTATGCCATGGGCTCTCCAGGAAAGGACAAAACCAGTCCAGGTGATGCAGTGAGCAGGGTGGGAATGAATGCTCTGTCCCTTAGTTGTTGCACTCACAAATCTGCCTCTGTTTTGTCAGGAAAAGCTCAGAGATCTGAAGCATGAGGACTTTAGTAAGAAGACAGAGTTCAAGAGAGATTTCCCCTCAGTGTGAGAGAAGCAAGTTAGTTTGTGGGGGGTTTATGTCAGCACTTCAAAGTACCTGGCACAGTAGTGTTTTCCAGTCCTGACTGTGATAGCTGCTGACTAGAAATGTGCATCTGAATAGGTTCTAACAGAATGGCTTTTACCAGCATCAGTAGCATTAACACTGTTGCCCTTTCCTTCTAGGACTATGAAGAGGCTGTTCTCCTGCTGTTAGAAGGGGCTCTCTGGGAGGAGGCTTTAAGACTGGTAAGGCATTTCAGAGCACAAGAAACAGAGTGGAAATATCTCTTTAGCATGCAAGAAGAGAGGGATGGGATCTGGATTAGATCCTTAAATAATACTTTGATTCCTTTCCCTGATCCAGATTCACAAGTATGATAGACTGGATATCTTGGAGACCAATTTCAAACCTGCTATTCTGGAAGGTGAATTTGTGCAAGAATCTGAAACTTCTCTGTGCTATAGAGGCTGAAAATGGTCTTTGCTGGGTCTGTGGGGAGTCACAGCACTTCAGTACTGGAATCTGTATGGAAGGGTGCTTTGATTCTGCCTAACTGATGATATTTAGCTGCATTTGGCTCTTCTCAGTTCTTCTTGAAGCCTTGCAGTGTCATGGGCTCTTTAGCTTAGTAAAGCATTTTTTTAGCTTTTCTAGACATCACAGTCACAAACTGCAAAGGCATCTGTGTCTGCATGTTCAGGAACAAGAAGTCCTTGTTACAGAGCACATGTGGCAGCAGAGCTATGGACTAATAAAATGTCAGGCTGTCCTGTAAGCGTTTTATGAGTAGTTTCTGAAAAATATGATTCGATAGCTATATTCTTCCTTTCATCCATGACAGGCGGTTGTTTAATTCAAACCTATTTAATGTAAATAGATTGGGCCACAGAGCTTTCTGCTTTTCCTGTATCAGAAACAGACTCTTTATCTAGAAAACATTTGTCTGGCCGGTTAATTCACTCTGTTCATCTTGTTTGGTGGGCTCCCATTTAATAAGCTTTAAATTTCCTTTCCCTTGAACCTTTTTGTGTGCTTTGCACCTGACTTCTGAGCTTTTTGAAGTACTGTGCTCTGTCTAACTTGTGTAAAAAATGTTTTTCTGATTCTCTTGCACCAATGTTCTGATTTTCTTATTGAGCAGCTCAGAAAAGTCAGCTGATCTTCCTAGATTCTCAGAAAACAGAATTTCTTCACCATAAGAGTCGCCTGCAAGTGGTGCAAGAGCTGAAGGAAAAGGCTTGTGAGAGCCAGCAGGGTTGGTATTGAAATGCATATGACTTTCTCCTACATAAGTAACTGTGATCATCTTTTTCTTTGTTGTTTCCATTTCCCCCTGATGGATCTCTGGTATCTACAACAGTATTCTTCTCAGGCCCTCCTCACACCATTCTTGGACTGTGATTTGTTTGACCTTGCTTGTTCTCTAAAGACAGCTTTATTTTCAGTGCTGCCTGTGTCACAGTTTTCATGGGATCAAAATGCACCTGTAAGCGCTTCAAAGTGAAAGAGCGATGTCTCTGCAGTGCCAGCTTGGCTGGGTCGGACAGTGCTTATTACGTCCTTTGTGCTGAGTACCTATGAGGTGTATTCACCTACCAGCTCACCCAAGCTCAGGGAAGTTTTGTGAAAGCAGAATGCTTGTCCTGGTCTAGATTTGCTGCAGTGAGATTGTCATCCCTCTGATTGTGCTGTTTAATGTCACAATAATCCCGACCAGAGCAGAGGAGCAGTGTTCTTCTAACAGTTGCTGTTCCTTCTTGGGTGCTGGCTGTGGTGTGGTGGGGAGCTGTAAGGCTCTGAAATGTCAGCAGCGGTAGAATAAATCTGCCCGAGCTGCTTCTTAACAAGCTACATAGATTACCCAGAGAGAAAGCCTCGAATAAGTGTGACCTCTTTCCATACTGTGACAGTTGTTTACATGTTTTACAGATTATGAAATGCCAAATTGCCCAGAATTTGATCTTTTCTCTGAAACCAGCAGTGTTGTGACAGCCAGCGACATGAACAGCAAATACTCACACAGCAATTCAAGAATATCAGCGTAGGTATCTGCCTCTAAATTAGGTAGTGTCTGCCCTGACATCAGGATTTGGGAGGAGATCTTGCTCCTGCTTTGCATGCTCCTCGCAGCTGTTTGTGCCTTGAAGCAGCTTTAATTACCAGGCATTTCCTGGCTATTTTAACTCTTACTGGGAGGGAGAGAGCAGAAAATGCCAGAAGCTGCTATTGAAGCTGGAACTGAGTGCCCAGCAGAGGAGCTGTGAACACAGACTCTGGACAGGAGCTGGTTCTGTGGGTGTTGTTGCCAGAATAGCTGTCTGTAGGAAGCTTGACACCTAATATGGGCAGAGCAACTCGGACATTAACATCTTGTGCACATGGCTTCTGCTCTTTGCCCTGGGTTTTGCATTTGTTGGCTGAGGGTTGCTACTAAATCTCATACCTATGTCTTTCCACAGTGGAGCTTAAGAATGTGAGCGGCAGTGTGGGGTGGTGGTTGTTAGAAGCCAGTGTAGTCTGTGGGAGAGCTTCTTAATTCCCTAACTGAAACGTGGAGGAACATATTTGTGGGAAAAGTTTAGATTTTTTAGGGCACTTTCTGTGGCCCAGGTGAAAAGTATGAGAGAATGAAACCTTAGTATTCATCATACCTGTGACATTTGCAGACATTTTGCAACTACTACTGGCCAAAGATCAGAAGTTGCTTTCCTGTGGTAATGGGCAGGAGCTGAGCTGTATTGATCCACAGATAGATGAGACAGCAGAAAGAAAAATGTGCACAGGCAAACACAAACACTGGCACCAAAATGCTTTTAGTGGAGCTCAGCTTTGCCTGATGGTGACTAGAGCCAAACAATTTACCCAACTTTGTGCTTGGAGCAATGCTTTAGCCTTGTTGGAACACAGAGCAGTCCTTTTTGCAGTGGAGAAACAAACATCCCAGCTACTGACTTGCATTTCAGACCACAAAGGACATTGGTTGAGTAGCATTGAAAACATTGACACAAAGACACATAAGCTTACATGCAGTTGCCTGTCACTATAAAGAATAACAAGTTTCACACAGGCTCTAAGCCCTTCAGTCTTACACCGATGTGTTTAAGCATCACTTAGATGTAGTGGTGTTGGGGGATATGGTCTAGGGGTGAACTTGCAGAGTAGGGTGAAAGGTTGGACACGATGATCCCATGGGTCTTCTCCAATCTAGAAGATTCTATACCCGGAAACTCATGATAAAGCCCAGAAGAGACAAAGTATTTTGCCTGAGCACATTTGGTTACATACAAACCATAAGAGGCACGGAAAGCAAAATTAAATAATCTAAAAGACATCTGTATTGCTTTCTTTCAGGAAAAGCCTGACAACAGTGACACAACACCTATAACTCCATCCTCAGCATCTACAGCCTCTTCATCTTTAGAGCCCAAGTATGTGGAACGTAGGTAAAAAAAAATAAATTTCTTCCCCACTCTTTTTTTCATCAAAATTCTTTTCTATTGAATACATTACTTGCCTTCCATCTTCTATACTTAAACTTTTGTGTTCATGCTTTCCAAAGAAAAGAGGGCTTAGGCAACTGTTGTCTGTGTATCTCTGTCTTTCTCCACACTGTTCCAAGCACACCCTCTTCCAATTTCCACCAAGTTTCTCAAAGAGGTAGAAGACTCAGAGGTAATTAAGTGTTAATAAATTTCAGGAAAATAGTTGCACAAACAGAAAAGAAAATCCCTGTAACCGACTCTGCTAAACTTACACAGAGTTATAATCTAATGTAAGAGACAGAGCCTCAGAACGTTAGGTATGCGTAATTAAAGATGCAGCCATTCTGTGATGCTGGAAAACATGGAAAGTGATGGCCCTAAATGCTCAGATGAGGTTGGTACTTTTCAAAGACGTATGACACGCACCAGTCCTCCTGGAGGGATCGCAGTAAGACATGCAGCAGTGTGATGGTTTCAGCATGCAGTGGTAACAGCTAGGACCTTCTGTGTAGACAATCATTATTTGGATTTGTGCTACCTGGAGGTCTTGGGAAGCAGAGAAAGAAAATAAGTCTCCAGAGGTTTTTAAAAAGGAAATGTGAGTGAGAAATGTGCACAATGTGACTAGTGGTAAAGGCATCTACTACCTTGGTACTGCAGAGACATCTAGACAAGGCACTTGGAAAACACCTATTTACCTGCAGGAAAAAGGAATGGATTTTCCTGGGACAAGTGATTTGCATATTGGGTGCTTGCTGTTTGGTAGGCGAAACACACCTGAAATGTTTTAAGTGAGAAGTATCTCTGATAGGCAGAGGAAGAAAAGGTGACCTAATGGAGACTCTGATACACTTTGTACCATTTATACTAAACAAGAATGTTTAAAGTGGGTTTAGTTACTAATGACTAACCTCTGACACATCCAGCAGCATCTGCTTGACTCCTTATACCAAGGATAACAACCAAAACACAACAACTGATCAGTGCAGTTGGTGAGACCTCAGCACATCCAAGACAGTGTCTCTCAAAACCATCATGAAAGGTATTTACTGGCATCAAACCTTTTTGAGCATGTCAGCTACCACACCGAGAATGGTCTGCCAACAGAAAGGACATGGACCTTGCCAAAGCAAAGTCCCAAGGCAGGATTTCAGGACACAGGCTAGGATTAAATCCAGAGGTGTGGCTTCCTCGGACAGTTCTGAAACCTTACTCAGAGTGAGTGGCACAGAATATGTTCATCAGAAAGCTGCTTCTGCACTGAATCTCAGAACCACGTCATCTGCCGTGTCTGTCTTTCTAAGACCTCCAACCATTTCTTTGCATACTGCTGCCTCATGTTGCATAAGAAGTTATGCAGAAACACAGGTACAGAGGAAGGAAAAAACATGAAAGTCAAGAAAATTTTATGGTGAAAACTATGTATGTGGATTCTTCCTGAAAATAATGAGAAAATGAAGTGCCAAAGCTGCAGAAGTCATAAGACTGTCACAACTACAACATGTTTAAGAACAGCATCATTGTTTTACGTAACTGAGAGGAACTGAAGCAATGCCAGGAGCACTGTGGCGCAAACTTTAATACATAAAGCATGAGAAATGTAGGGATTAACTGCAGGGGATATTACCTTTCACTATGCTGTTTGCAAAATACTGTCCTGCCAAGCCTCTCCCGTAACAATTCTACGTCTTCCAGCTGACAATCGAAAACCAAATCTGGGTTACTCAATAAAAACTGCCTGCTCAAGGACTTGTAACTTTGTCATCACTGAAGTTGGAAGATACGTGATAAATACCACAAACAAATAAAAAAGGATGATCTGGTCAAGGTCTACGTGTTCTTCCTTACGGAAATTCTTGTGCAAAGCTGGATAAATTATCGAAATGTTGTTCTGTGACAATGGCTGTTACTCGCCTTGTAGATGATTAAAATGAAACAGAATCGTCTTACATTTCCAAACATTGCCAGATGACTTGTCAGTACTTCACATACAAGTAAAATCTTGAAAAGAGTATGAAAGAGATTGTGCTAATTTTAATTTTAATTAATGAATAGATGGTTTTCAATTAGCAAACCATCACTATATTTCTTTAATATATACCTTGAAAGACAGTTATTAAAGACGCTGTTTACAGCTTGGCTTAGATATATTCTTCAGAAGATGTTTTCCAAGATCTTTCCAGTTAAGCAGTATTCAAGATGGGGATGGAGGAGAAAGAAAAGGGAAGAGAAAAAAGGGAGGAGAAAAAAGAGGAGGAGAAAAAAGAGGAGGAGAAAAAAGAGGAGGAGAAAAAAGAGGAGGAGGAAAAAGAGGGGGAGAAAGAAAAGGGGGGAGAGAGAAAAGGGAGGGGAAA